>JABFOX010002551.1:0-11301 GCA_022817665.1 Axea sp. ZL-2020 | reverse complement strand
AAAATTTTACGCGAAAATTTAGGCAGGCGTAAGTTGCTTTCGAAGTGAGGGTCGCATTTGCTTACATCGGCCGTCAAACAACAACGCGTTGACGATTCAGAGCGTTGTTAGGAGCTGTTCAAGCGAGATAAACAGAATTTCTTGCATCGGTATGTGACAATGGATGAAACATGAATCAACTACTATACACCTGAATCAAAAAGATCATCAACTGAGTAGACATTCGCCGGTGAAAAGTGCTCAAAGCGACAAAAAATCCAAAAATCAACCGGTAGAATTTTGGCACCGGTATTTGGCATGGTATTTTGTTCATTGACTATCTTGAGAAGAGTACAACTAACAACAGCGAATATTACACGCCGTTATTGAATGAAACGACAGAGTAAATGTAGAAATCAAGAAAGAAATTTGGCTTAAATGAAGTAGTGACTGCCGAAATTGAGGCCTGTTTTGAGAGTAAAGGCAAATTGTTCTACAAAAACGGCATCAAAAGAGCGTTGGTATAATTGTGTCACTTTTGAACAAAAGTATGTTGTTGAATAAAGTGGAATTTCTAAAAAAAAAGTTGTTTTTCTTTTAGAGACTTATTGAGTGATGTGTTAAGACAAATTACGATGGTGGAATGCGAATATACTTCATGCTTGGAAAAATACATATGCTGTACTCTGAACAGAAGTAATACTGTATATTTTTTGATAAAATAAGTGATCAATGATTAAAGTACAGCAAAATGTATTGGTATAAAATTGATGAAGAATACTAATAATAATCACCATAAATTATTAAAACTATTAAAGCACTATACAGTTTGTAATAAAAGTTCAAGAACGAATTTAATCGAACATTGCAGTAATCATTCCTTTAATCTTTTAAAATAATTATGGAGAGTATTCCTTATTGACAAATACAAATATCGGTTTTAAAAATAACAAAGAAAATGTGTTTTTTTATTTCATGGTTTAATGCGATAACTAGTAAGTTACCACTTATAATTTTTAATCAAGGCGTAATCAAAATCACTATAAAATGAAAATAAACGCGCCTTATATTGTGGCATAGGATTGAAATCTGCAATAAAAATAGTTGTTTTTGTTTAAAATTGCAAAATTACTATCTATCGATCCCAGAAGAAGGAACGTGGTTTAACGGTAGCACAGTTCAATAGCTCTCTTGAGAAACGCGTGTTTTACGATTTCCGGAAGTGTATTTGTCGAGATGTTCCACTATTTCCAGACTTTTGTCACATTTAATACATTTAAATACAATGTTTACAGGGTTGTTTAACTATTTCCAAGACAAAAACCTTAATATAGGCAATGAATTGAAAATGAATGGAGAAAATCCTTTACTGGTGCAAAAGAGACTTGAAAAGTAGTTATTGTTAATGAAACAGTTGTTTCAAAATAAATATATGAGCCAGTATTGAAAGCTTAGGGAGTAGATGTTACTGCACACAGTTTCAGAATATAACATTATACAGTAGTTGAACATGCACACGTTATTGCTTCCAAACAAGAACTTTTTGTAGAAAATAGTTCGCAACATTGAAAATTGGATACTTGACTATAAACCCACCAACTATCCATGAATAAATTATACCTAAATAATAAATTTCATATAAACTAACAATACCGCACAAAAAATTTACTTTTATTTTTGTAGTATCATGAAAGAAAATTACATTTTTAAGAATATATTAAAAATCTGTTTTAAGACTAGTTTTTCAGAACAATAAATTATTTTTATATGAACTGATCTATAATGACCTACGAAGCTTATTTTAAATATAAAAAAATCTTTTGCGAAACCAGTGTACCATTAAATAATGAACTTTTTAATATATACTTACTCCCATAACTAAACTGCAAAAGAATATTTGAAATTACAATTTTAAGTGGCAAAATATATATAAATGGAATAACTAAATTGCAAATACATTTTTACCTGGCAAAAAATATATATACATGAAATAACTAAATTGCAAATACTTCATTTTTCTTATTTTATTTATGAATTGTATATTTCAAAACTGAATTAATGTAAACTGATAAATTATAAAACTGAAATACATTTTAATTAATTAAAAACAGTTAAATGATGGATTTTTATTGCATTTCTGTTTAATGAATTTTTATATTATATTTAATTTATGATACTAATTAATTTTAAATGGCTTCATCGAAACATAGCTATTCATATTTTATCTATTTTATTCATTGCGTTATCGGTATGCAAAATTTCTTAGGTTAAAGTTAAGTTGAAGGCAATCATTGACACGAGTTAAGAAGTAAATTTATGCGGTACAATTATTTTCAACAATTTGTGCGTTTTTATAAAAATTATTATAATTCTCAATAAAAAATCTAGTTTAAGAAAAAAGTTTGAATTATCACAGGTTTTGTTTGTGAACTTGCAAAACAACTGTAATTTTACACCGAATGATTTTGGAAAATGTTTCATAAATATATAGAAGCAGTTGTCAGTAAAATGCTTGACTCCTTTTAAGTACAAAAAGACTCATTCGCAAAAGATACGTGAACTATAAATTGCTGCTGTTTTTTTTTTTTTTTTTGTTTATTATAGTGTTAATTACTTTTCCACTAATAAAAATACTGATTTATTAAGTTGTTCTTATTAACTCACATTCAGCTTAAATATTAGACACAAAAACTCGAACAACAGAAGAATAATCTTCCACAGATAAAAATATGATTTTAATAAAGAATAATGCAAAATATTGAGATCTATTTACTTTTCCTAATATTTCATTTAACACATTTTTTCGCCAAGAAAAATGTTATATAAAAATTGTTGAATTTTTGTAGAAAAGTCAACAGCCCATCACTGCTTTACTAACAAAATTAAAAGGAAATTAAATTTTATTAACCTTAATAATTCAGGTTCTCAATATTCCATGAAGATTGTCATAGTAAATAAGAATTTCATATATATTACATAAAATATTTAATTACCCGCACAAGTCGACTGAAGTGACGTAAAAGAGTTATATGAACGAAATAACTTAAATGAAATAAATTAAAATAAGAAGTTAAATAAAATGTTGAAAACAATTCTCTGTATTGGTAATAACAAATGGCTATAATTGGCTCTCGAACTGTGCTTTTCTCGTGAAAGACGAATTTGATTGCTCTTTGTATATAAACAAATGTTATGTAAAGTAACTTCGAGATATCGAAAGTTGCAATTACTTGTGTTTCACTGGTAAGTTTACAGAGTCATATGTACACAAAACGCAATTATAATATTCCTCAACCATTTATTAACATAACGTAATAATTTGTTCAAATAATTTTAAGAAAACAATTAATTTTATTACTGCATTTGAAAAGTGAGAAATAGCGTTGAACGAGCATCTTGTAAATTTTGATGACTAACTACATCGTCAAAATAAGAAAAACAAATTATATTTAAATTATATTAACTAAACAGTTGCACGTTTTGCACATATTCAGAAGTTTGAACAAAATACACATCTCGATAAATTATGCATATGGCTCATTTACTCACCAAGCATTGGTAATAGCAAAACGTAAAACACTTAACGGTAGTGAATTCTGCTTTGAATAAATCTAATCTTATATACGGTACCCGAAACGTTATCGTGGACACCTTGCAACTACATTTTTTGTGCGATTAAAGTGTATCATTTTAAGAGCGCGCCTATCATGCTATATATTCCAAATAAGATATCAATATTTTGTATTAATAGTAATTAAGATATAAAATCAATAATAATAAGTAATAGATAATAAATAACTGAAAATACCTGTACAATGAATAAATAAATGTATCGTCACTAGGGTATTTTCCGTGTAAATATAAATTATTATTTATATAATAAATAAATATTTAAAAAACAACATTATTTTATACCAAAAAATATATAAAGAAATGTATCAGTAAAGTTTCAAAACGATACGTACATATTAGTATGAATTAGTAATAATTCTTAAAATACTGTATTTCAACGTTTAAAATAACGGGTATATTTTTCAAATATTACGTTGACACGAGTAGTTTATTAGTAATATATTAATTCTGTTACATTCAGGGTTTTTCATTTCATAATTATGTACGGAGTGATTTTAATAAATATACGTGGGAAAATATTATTTAAACAGTACTGCATATCATAACAAGTATAATTTCGAAGTGATCTTTATTTCTTCTTCCTTTAGCCACGAGAAAAATTGTGTATAATTTCTATCATTTATTTCGGAAAATTAAATGCAAAATAGTAACAAACAGTAACAGTTTGTTTCCAGCATTAGACTTGCGTCATATTGATATGTCATGCTTTTTATACATTTTCACGAACAATGAGTTATTTCTTCGCAAAAATTTTATACAAGAATAGAAGAAATAATAAGCCATGATATATGCCAAACGTTGTCTAATTAAAAAATAAAATATCGAATAAAAATATGAAATTAGAACGATTTTAAATCATTTAAAATATATTTATTGAATTCTTTCATTAACGACCGCTTTTAATTTTATGAAAAAGTTATTTCAACGATCATTTATTAGTTCTGACATATACCAATCTTTTTGCTCTATCGGCGTACCAATTAAAGTTTTCACATACAGTGATCCAAATACTCTATATATAAATATAATTATACATTTATGTATTGAGAGAATTGCCCTATCGTTCCACGATTCACTTTTGAACTCATCAATAAGACTTAAATGAATCATTGCCTTAGACGACTAGATTTTCGCAGCGTCTAGATCTTATATAACAATTAAGTTACACGCCTGTTGTGGAAAGTAACGTTCAACCCCACATTATGGGAGTAATGTATTATATTCTCGCTCGATCAAATATAGCAACTTATGATTGAGACTATTACAAGCTTCCCATAATTGGAAATTGAACATTAATTTTTCGCAAGAGATGTGTAACATGATTGTTATATAATATCTAAAAACTACAAAAATCAAGGTGTCTAAGACAACGATTTTCCTCAGTCTTACTGAGGAGTTCAAAGATGAATCGCAGAACCAAATGCCAATTCTTTAAATACATAAATATGAATATTATATATATATAAATATATAAATATAGTGTTTGAGTAATTGATTGTGATAAACTCTAAATTGTACGCTAATAAGTTATTAAGATATACTAGATTGATGTATATTGAGACTACAAAATAACTGTTGAAACAGCTGTGGAAAAAAAAAAAAAAAAAAAAAAAGATATATATATATTGAAGTTTATATATATATATATTTTGAATACACATAATAATAATAAACAATTTTAAATTTTCAGGATCAACGTTAACATTATTATACATATAAATATTAGATTACCTAACAAAATAATTGACGTAACTATTTAAGAATTACTTTATTAAATTTCTTTAGTATGTATACCGATACAAATGATTTTGATGCAATTCTGTTACCATGATCTTTAAACTAATAAAACAATTCTTATATTATGTTTGTAATCAATATAATTGTATTCATCTTAACTTTTATATTGTACGAATAACAACAGAACTTAATACAGCGTCATCTTTGTTAATTTGTATTCTATATTGCAATGGTCGATAGACACATTTTTACAGTACACTTGCATAGCGACTGTAAATACGTATAATGAAAACATACCTTGTTCATTAAGTTAATGCATCAAATCTTCGATCATGGAGTTTATTCAAATTACATATATTAAGATATTAAATTCATGATTGTTCGTAATATCAGACAATTCTTTATTCAAAAGAACAAAAAATAAATAAATTATATTAAAGCTACCTTTATGTATTATATATTAAGTACTTAAGTATGTAAAGAAAATATGTAAGTATATTTTAATTGACATTACACGATTTTCTCAAATATTTGATTTTTCAACATATTTCAAACTACACTGTATAAACAAGACCCAATGAAACCGTTCTGTTGTTAAATTCCCATTTTATGCAATAGAATGAATAAGAATTGCCTATTTTTAAGATAAAATTATTATGAGTTTAGACTATTATTATTATCCAAATAATCCAAACAAACATTCAATGTAAAATTAAAAAAAAAGGTTCTTATATACATATTATTTTACTATAAACATATCCTATAATAAAATCGTTTCATCTTTAAAATTGTATTCACTTATGCTTATATTATGAATTATAAATTGATATATTATATTTTTAAAAAATGTTTAATTAAACTTTAAATCTGTATTAATCGTTTTAAATAATATTAAACGCGCGTGACCTTTTATTTTGATATTCTGATAATTTATTATACATTTAATGTATATTAAAGAGAGTATATTAAAAATTAAAAATTTATTTAAAATCATGCAGGTTTCTAGCACGATTTAACACCAAATTATTAATAGTGTATTAAATAATAAACGATAAAACTAAACATTAAAGTTGACAAAAGCTATCAGTTTGGACTGTTCAATCATTGAGATTTTATGGGCATACATAGTTTGGCATACACATGGACATGTTGGTCGTAGATCAGCAACAACATATATCCCATGAACTTAAAACGCATAAAAAATATTATACGTCAGGCTTTGATATTTCTGGAATATATAAAAATTAATACCATGACACGTATATTCAGAGCAATATTTATTTCTTTGTTTGTAGAGGAATGAACTAATTTGATTTTCATTTCAACGAAATTATTAGTAAATATTATAAAATATAATAAACCAACATTGTTTCACTTCATTTATAAACTTCTATAAATATTTGCATAAATATACATTATAAATATGATTTTATAAATAGAATGTTGAATAAAAAAATGAGAACATATATTCCATATATCGTACAATTTTGTCATAAAAATTATTACATATATTTCTCCTTTGTACAAATGCAAAATTTTAAAATAACTGAAATTATTTGTAATTTTTCGGAATTCAAACGTGTGTTTGGTGGACTATAAAAATGCCGAGGTTTCGCGAGCTTTGTGTTTCCCTCCCTTCTTCGTGAGATTTTTCACTGTGTTTAGCAATATTACATTATAGATTCCTTATAAATATATCTATTATAAAGATTGTTCAAAATCTATTATTAATTAATATAACACAGCTTTTTAAAGCATCTTTATGATGCTCTTAGTAACCGCTTTTTCAAACGAATCTTAGTTGAAAATATTTCGTTAAACATTAACATTTAACGTTATGTGTATATTGTAACAACAATACAATGTCATTTTGATCGAAAAGAAAATGAAAAAATGCATACATTTTGCTGTACAATACATGCGTATAATGTGCCGAAATAAATATATTACAAAGCCTATTTCTTTATTTAATCTTATTTACATATCAAATTATAATTGATTATTCATTATTTAAATTGAAGTACATACCATTCTTGCACTTAATAAAAATGATTTTATTAAGATAAGCTAGAAAAAAAGACTTAAATTGCAAAGATTTAAATGTTTAAACCGCAATTATAATATTTTTATATAACACCACATTTTGTTATAAATCTAATATTGTTCATATTCATTTAAAAAATCATATATTACACTACATTATATTGTCTTAAAAATATAACAATTTTTATATAAATATGAAAAGTAATAATTATATGTTTTTCGTATTCATATTTATTCATACACATAATTCAGTCGAAATGGAACTAGTTAGTTATGAATTAACTTTATTGATATCAAATTTAAACGCGTTAAAAAGAATTTTATGTATATTTTTATTCATATTATTATTTTTTTTTTTTTTTTCAGAATTACATACTAAATAATAAACTACTTTTCACGTAATGTTATTAATTTTTGGACCATTATTATCTATAATTAACAAGGCTTTAACAATTCGCATTTGTTATTGGCGAAAAAACTAGCGATTTGAGAAAAAATTAACGTATGCGCTGTAACAAAAGGAAATGTAGTGGTACATCTTCGAAAAAGCGTACATAATTTATGCAAAACGAACTATTCGTATTTGCAATAATTGACTAACTTCAACAACAAACAAAATGTAAATCAGAAATTTTGAAGAGTAATTTGTACACTAACAAATATAACATTTACTCATTTATACGACTTTTCTTATTTGCAGAATTAGTAAAATTTTATCAAACATGATTGTTCATTCTCATTATAACAAACGCATAATTGGGGAAAGTCGTATAATTGCAAACAACACTCATCTCAATGCTGGTATATATTTACAATTCACTGAAACAGCAATAGCTTCATAAATTGTGTCGAATACGAAAAGCGGGGTAAGCTCATGATGTGTAAGTTAGTTGTAAGTAATAACTTTTTATAGTACGATTGTTTAACAAAAGTTATGCCACAAGATTTCAAGCAGAATATTCAGGTTGAATAGAAGTTATTATTATTATTTGTTCGAATATTTGAAGCGAAAGAGCGCATAAAAGAGCAGTCATGCAAACAATTGACCGAGAAAATGTTGCGGTGGTTCGGAAACAAATGTGTAAATGCGTGTGCAGACACAATACAGAAGCGTGAACATTCGTCTCGTAATCGGTGAAGTAGCCATGCGGATGAAATAGCTTAATTGTCATGCTCGGTGAATCGCTGCGTAAAAAGTGGACAGACGCCTGCTTAGTCGTCCGTTGTACCCAGGTTATGAATTTACTCGTGACTCGCAACTTCCCTTTATTACGACGCCGTGCTTGCCACGATTTTCGTATTTTTCATTCCTGTTTTGAAACGTTTATTGTACGTTAATAATTTCTCGTGTGCTTATTTACTGAGAAGCACAGTCACTTTGCACTTATTTTTCCATTTTTCATGTGCTCCGTCTTGGCGAAAATTCCACGCAAATAGACAGATCCTTGCACTGAAACGGAAAGTATTTGCACAAAACTAATCGTATTTTTCATTCTAAAAGTTATTTTATATTATATTTTTGTTGTGCATTTTCTTGAAATGTTATGTCCATGTGGAATAAAACTCCCCTAGTTAAGACGACGACTCTTTTCAGTGAGGTGCAATAATTGCAACAATGCAGGACCACTGATGAGCTGCCGCGTCAAAAGTGGTCGCCACCCCTGTACTGTCTGTTAAACATAGCGCAACATACGATTATAATTCAAGGAGCGAAAGTTCGTCGCTTCTCATTATTTTCGTTTTATTCGTTGAACATCATGATTCTGAAAGTTTCCTTGTTGACCGCTTGTAGTACTGATATTACACGAACATCACTAAAGACGACAAATGTTTATGGCTGTGAATACCACACGTTTTATAAGGATATTTGGAACTTTGGACTTTATTGCAAAATAAAAGTCGGACTAAAGTCGTAGAAATTACAAGTTTGAAAGTAACATGTAAAACTATTTTTGCATCAAAAACAGTTTTATGGGGAACTTTGAAGAGAAAATATCTTCCGAAACTTCAGACATTCGATTAGCATTTATTCAAACATAAAAAAGAAAAAGCAAAAAACAATCTGAATTAAAAAATGTAAACTTTTTGTTATCAACTTTTTTTCGCATTCTTAATAATACCATTTCGCCGCTTTTATTATAAGATTATGCAGTTACGATTCTTCAACTCATTTTAATCCGCATTATTTTGATAAGAATCACAATCACATATAAATAACAATAGCATTTCGACTAATCTCCGGTTTGAATAAATAACCGTTAATCCTTTTCAAAGCACTTCGAAGAAAATGTGATGGACTACAATAGTTGTTGATTTAGTCAAACATAAGCGTAGCAATTGAATTTAATCCAATGTTTATTTGAAAAAAGGTAGAGAGACTTTGCATTTATACGAATCAACGCAAAAATATTAAAAGATATTTAATTCAATTGCTGGAACGTTACGACATTTTCATCAGTGAAACGAGTCATTTTCTGCCTTAAATCATTCATCGGTTTTCCTTGCGATTAAACATGTCATTAGGAGAATCTGTTAAAAAATATCGATACAAAAATATAAGAATAATACAAAAAGAAAAATGACGCCCGGTTCGAAGACTTTGATCGTACAAGAAATATGCAAAACAATTCCGTGTAAATACTAAAATCGTAATTCCCTTTGTTGCAAAGTCGGCTTAAAAAAAGATTCTCGGAACGTATTCACCAACAATTAAACTCAGTGTCACCCAAGCGCAACACAAACAAGCTCAACAATTCATCAAACTCAATCACGAATACCTTACTTAACCCATGAAGGAATCTGCAGGTCTCATTTATCTTGAATTCCGGAAAGCTAACGGAAAGGACGGACTTGTGGCTCGTCATTTTCGCCAAACATCTTTTCACTCGACATCAGAAGTGAATGTTGTATTAAAACTGAATGAGAATACACTTCTGTATATAAATACCTTTGAAGGTTAACTCAGAAACTGAACGAAAATAAACCGTATAATATATTCGAAATTATTGTACATTCATTATTAGTATTAATAATTTATTGTTGAACTTGATATAAATACAATCGAAAATCCAAAAAGTTATTTTGAATTTCATTGTTCCTGGCCAATTAATTTACTTCTTTATTGCAAAATTTAAATTGCATGGCGTAGACATTGACGAATTTGTTGAATTAAAAACAGAAAGCGTTAAACCTTCTTCAACAGTAATAAAAGGCTGAAGTTTTCATTTACCTAGAAATTATTAGACATTTCTTTAAAAACGATTTAAATGATAATGCATTCTCCAAAGAATTGTTTTCATTATTGTATTTATCAAAATATTTTCATGACAACGTACAATAATATAATAAATAAAGTTTATTTCCTCTTACGATGAAAAAAGAAAAGAGAAACATTGATTAATTTTACGCAATTTCCTTTCTAACCAGTAACGAATTTAACGAATATAATAAATGATCGCAATTGATTTTATCCGAGTTGTGAATGCAGTTAGTTATTACTTAGAATTCGTGAATTATATGACACAAATGACATATTACTTCTGTAGCAGACCGGTAAAATACTTGGAATCTGCCGGAGTAAAAAATTCAAATAACAATAGCAGTTTTTTCTTTATATAATATTTAACAGTACTTCTGAATCACGTTAAAATATTGGAAATGGGTTTCACGTATAACAAAAGATTTAAAAATACGTGTTTTTTAGTTCTTCAAAAAATCAATATTATAAATAATGATGGTATGTATACGAATGATTTAATAAATCGTTATTAAATAACTTTTCTTTGAATAATCATGCTAAAATGAATGAAAAAAAAATGAATGTATTATTGCAATAAACTTCAGTCTGACTATATTATGTTACACACGAATTGCTGCATTCATTCTGTCTTACATTTTGCAGTAAAAATG
>JABFOX010002550.1:0-11301 GCA_022817665.1 Axea sp. ZL-2020 | reverse complement strand
TTAAATTTAATTATTCTAATAATTGTAATGGTAAACATCAATAAACATCGTTTTAAACTACCCGCCACTTGGTTTTAGTTGGCGTGGCACAGTTGAAGATAGTGCTGTATTTGGAGGAAAAAAAGTGAATACATTGGCCTTATGCAAGTTTGTACCCTCTGTAAGATATAAATAGAAGTTATCTTTAATAACTTTTATCTAAAATTGTACTTTAAATGACATACAAAGATTAAAATTGTAAAAATACAAAAAAACGTCAGTAACATGTAATATCTTTATTGTATTTTCAAATAATTAAAAAATATCTTTATTTATAAATATTTTATTACTCTCGTACAACAGTAAAAGGTTTAACAAATAAACATACTGAGATATAAATATAAATAATTTAAACTTATTGTTTATTAACCATTTAATATCGATTATAATAAAAACGCTTTAATGCGAAGTTATATAATTAATACAAAACATTAATATACAAATGCTTTTATAAGTACATAAAATATAAAATACTTCTTTTATTACTAAAATATTGTAATAATATAATAATAATAATAATAATAACATTACAATATATATGTAATATCACTCAAAAAGATCACTTTGATTGCAGCTTCTGCAAAAGAGCTATTGGTATAAAGCATTGAGGCTGTGGTCCATCGTTCTACAAATTCCACAAACGCATCCTCCTAGTATGATAATGTTTTAAGTACCTCAAATATTCCCACAATATACCAAGAGTAAGAATGCAATTATAAACATAATAGTCATCAAATATTCTAATAATTATCTACTTTTCCTCTCTATTTTAACTTCCTAATCTTCTAGGTTGAGGCAGTCTGCAAATTGTATTATGAACAGGCATTGATAACCAACCTGCAATAGCAATACCTACAGAATCAGCCATTGCAACAATTCCTAATGCTGATTCACGATCTTCCCGGGGAATCTATAACATATAATTTTTACTTGAAAATTACAAAGAAAAATGATCAAATATATCTTATTATTAATAAATAAAATAATGACATAATTTTCAAATATCAGTTCAAAATTTGTATGTGCAATAATACAATTATTTCTACATTAAAAATCATTTTTAAAATTACAATTACCTTTCTAGAAATCTTATAAAATGTATTTACATAAGCACCACCGCCAAGTAATCCCTCCCAAAGTACAAGACCAAAAACAATCCAAATATTTGGAATGAAATAAAATAATGACTCAAAAACGAATATAAAAACGTTTATTAGCTGTAAAAAAATTCCACATGTATAATTTTAAATATGTATATTAAAATGCATTATAATGAAATCTGAACAACTACTAAAATACCTGCAAAACAGACATTAACCATATCTTGTTAAATGTTATTAGATTCACGGACGACCGCGAAATGAATACTCCAATCTGATAGTCTACTTGTAACCAACGATATTGTTCACCATGAGTTAACCATATCGATTTGAATTCGATTAGCTCATACTACAAAAAGCAAGAAAATTATTTATATGTAAAAGTAATATAAGTATTTATTGTATTTTAAATTTGGTTATATTTTTTTCATTTGTCAAGTTACAAGAATTTCATATAATAAGTTTAATTTGATTTAAAAAAAAACAAAAATTGAACAATTAAAATAAAAGGTTTTAGACTTTGTAAAAATAATTTACCAATCCTTGATTAATGAAGTACTCAAACAAATAAATGCACGTGAGTGGTATCATATAATTTAATAAAGATGGCATTAATCGAACTTTTTCTTTAAAACTTTTTTGAGGAACAGGCAGTAATTGTTCTTGACTTCCGTCACCCACATCAGGCGCTTGTTTTTTTTTCTTAGGTGTTGGGTGCACCAAAAGTAACCAAAAAGTTACTGCTTGTAAAATTGGAATAATGAGCATTAACAGCAACGTATCTTCTGTACTTAACCACGTTGTAAGTCCGGCGTACGAAATGGCACCGATAATACCAGCACCACCGGTGCCGGAAGACCATGTAGAAATAGTCGACCTAAAAATAATATTTTATTAATGGTAAATAATAATAAGATTTATTTTTTAAATTTAATGTTAATATTTTATAATAATAAAGTTCTATTATAATTTGTGAAAAAAATATTAAATAACAAAATAGTTTAATAATTGTAAAAAAAAAGTTTAATCTATATGTGTAAAAGTTTGACATTTTTTTTTTATACAAATATATTTATATAATTAGAATGATCATAACATTATTTGCTATTTTTTTCTGCCAAAATAGACATCGAAAAATAGTCCTCAATACATTAGCAAACTGTTGTTTTCAAATTATTTTACAAGAGAGAACTGTGAATTACATTATAGCGCTTTTATTCTTTTATTTCCATTTTCTATATGAAATTATTTATTACAGAAATAAGTAACTGCATGAAATTTACCTTGGATATAATTAAATAAAGATACAATATTTATTTTCAAGTAAAGTTTCGAAAATATATGAATTTTATCAGTGTCCTTTATTGCAGAGCCGAAATAATAAGAAATGATTTTGTCGAATGTTCATTATTTATTTTAAAGTGCTTTCATTTGATTAATAATATTAACATAATTTTGAATTATAATCAACTTTAAAATTGAATATTTGTTTAATAATAATTTTATTCAATCACACAGAAATAAATTTCAATTAATTAAATTAAGTTTTTCACGTATTAACGCAATTTTTATAAATCACTAAAAATATTTGTATAAATCTGGCATCTATTTAAATAAGTTTTACATTGAAATAAATCATATTACTTAATTTTATTGAACTAGTAATATTTTTTATAAACTTATAAAAGAATTAGCTTTATCGAACTGTTAATAAAAATAATTTTTTTTTCTTTGTTGTAAAAAAATGTTATATTGTACATGTTGAAAAAAATACAATGTAAAAAATTGAGAATGACTTGTTGAATACAAAGGAGTACAAGTCAAAGGTAAATCGTCCAATACCATTAGTTATATTATACTTACATTGTTTTTACATAATTTAATTATTTTTAACAGTTTTTAATTTCATTAGCGATTGAGGATGCAATGAGTGATCATCGAAACTATGCAACATAAAATATTTCTCTTCATTTTGTTTTTTAATAAATTACATTATTTCCCCTATTTTTGCGTCATAATAAATAATGTAGTTGTCTGCACTAAGACGTTAAATTTATTTGCAGCAATATATTTTAATAATAAGAAAATCCAACAATTCTTTAATTGAAAAATATATTTTCTATTTCTTTACTTTTTATATCCCATAAAGTATTATTAATTTTAAATATATAGAAAAAGCATTCTTTTTATATAAACTTGAAATTATAAATTAAATTTTATTATTGCATTTAAATAATTGATATGACTAGTGCAATAATAAAAGGATAATTATTACAGAATTATTCTTATCAAGCAGTTAAAAAAATAACGTTTAACCAATTTAGCTCACTTGCTGAATCTATAACAATAACTTAGTAGAGTAACTTCTCCCAATCCGGAAGAAAAAGATGTGACTACGACACCTAGTATCGCTAGAAATTCAGTTGTACTCAATGAGACCAAAATTAATCCTGCTGCTGAAAGTACCACGCAAATAGCCAGTCGAATACTGAAAAATATACCGTGAATTAGAATTCCTCAACAATTAAACGTAAGTATTTTATCTCGATCAATTTTTGTATTTTACTCGCAACCCTTAAACAAGGTTTAGAAAATACAAAAATTCATTTAAATCTGATATTTCTATCATGCCATATTGAGTGTCGGTGACAAAAAAAGTTGATTAACGTTTTAAGAAGTGATTAGAAAAGCAAAATAATATTGTACCTTTTAGTCCAGTTAATCGTTGATCATTCCGAAATTAACAAAAAATTGTCCGGATTGTGACAAAAATGTATCGGAATTTCCTTTAAATAAAAACTATTACACATTTCCGTGTTGTGTATGTAAAAGCAAAAAGTTCGCGCAGTTAAATCTTTTAAGCGCCTCTAATTACGTGTTCAGACTTCTGATAATTAGTTTTCAACCTTGGTGCCGTGCATTCAACAGTTGAAAGATCTCTTTCACCCGCAAAAAATACGTCGCTATTATCTCATTAAATACACAGAGCTTCATTGAGCCGAAAATGCAAATGATATTTACAGAAAAAGTAAAACGTCAAATACTATACGCAATTTTCCTTTTTTACTTATAATTAATCTCAAAGTGACAATTAAAGTGTTGTAATTCTTTTCGATAATTTTGTTTTAAATGTGCATTCGTGCCTCAAAACTGATTAAAAACAAAAATAAATAAAAAAATAATAAAAAGTAATTGTCAGTTAAATAAATTGCATTAATTGAGCTCGAAAAAATAAATCAAGTGTACTATTGGAAAATATTTTTTGTCATTTTTAGAATCTAATGTGTGACCTATGACATTTATGCGGTGAACTACTCGATAAGTAAAAGTACCTTTTACTTCCAAGTACACCGTCCGTTTTTTAACTCGGGAACGAACATGTTTCCATCGCCTACAAAAATTATATACGTAAAAAATAATCCCTGAGTTAGGGCAAATTTGGACATTAGTCGGACACACAGCAACGAACAAGATAAAAAGTCATGATCTTTTATCCTGCAGTAGTTCGACCAAATATCAGGCCAGTGTTTATTTTTAGTGTGCAGTGATAGTCAGTTTTGTGTAGAATAAGGAATGAATTTTTATCTCGTTCGACGGTGTCGATATTTTCATGTAACAATAACAGTTTTTAGGCATTATTATAACAATGAGAATTGTATAAAAAGCAACATTGGTAAATTATCCATTAGCATTTATACTTATTTCTTAACTGAATTACAAAATAGTTTGTTTAAGGTTTAATTATTCCTATTGTGTATGCTTTAGTTTGCAACATGAAGAATCATTCTTTATGGTAGATGGAAAATTTACATTGCAACGGGTGTCCCGAAATGAGCGTGATGAATGGCACAAGTCAAACAAATCATTCTTCAATTGATAAACATTTTGCACGAATTGCAAAAATTCCATCATAAATTTATTTCAAAACGCAAAAAATAACTTAATTTTCTTAAATCCATCTGAATCAAAGTTCCGTAATAATGATTTAAAACAGATCATAAATGATAAATGATTTTTATACGTATTTAATAAATGTATTAAACATCATATCAATTATCTAAGCGCAATGTAAATTTTGCATTTCATTTTAGAAAATGGCGCAACTATGACAAAAACTGGCCTAGTTGATTAATCGTTATGAATAATTGAATAGCAGCACAATAATTGTGAAAAAATTTAACTTAGACTGTTGCATTTATTAGTTAACTAATGATAATGGGAAGCATATAATAATCGTTAGAAGAATTAGTGATACTCACTGCACAAAAAATGGTAAAAATGGAGCAGTTGATTTTACTAGCAAAGACGGAAGTATGTCAGCCAGGAGGATGGCTCCTGTAGACACAGTATTACACGTGCGCGTAGTGTTTGAGTTTAACGTGGAATTATGTATGTCAAATGAAGATTCCTGTAATAGTAAAACGTTATCAATATTATTGCTGATTTACTTTTTTTTCTTCCAGATTTGTTTTCCGTATTCCTGTCATTTCATTTCATATAAGTAATTTACAACTACTTCAAACATTTGTTGCGAACTAATAAGAATAAAGTAAGAAAAAAGGTGAATTGTTATTTGTAGAATTAACGTCTGTAAGTGTTATTATTGATATTATATAAGTATTCGGAATTAATTTAATGCACATCCTAACTTTTACTGTGTTCGAAAAGTGTATTTATTTTTATTATTTTTGAAATAACGTTTCGATCTTATCACGTAGGTCTTTTCAAGTCTACAAAAATTAAACACAGTAAAGAAACGAAAAAATAAAAAAATGGTAAAGTTATTCATAAATTAAAGTAATATAAAAAATGTTTCAGTGAGGAAGTTGGTACATTTAAAGAGTGTACATATGATTTTAAGTATATCATTTCAGATATATTCTTTTTGTAATAATTAGTTTCATTATCAAGTATTTTTTCTTCTACTCAGTTTCATGATTATGTGTTAGATAACGTTTAATCGATTAATAGAAATTGTGTTTTATAATAGATTTTCAGATTTGTAATAGTCTTTCAAAGGAAATATTAATATTCTAGTTTCATAAATTCTTTAGATCCTTATATTTAGTTATCACTTAAAATAATTTCAGAGGAAAGTTCATGATTAATCAAATCACCTTTCTCCCTGGTTTTTGATACTTTTTTTGTATGTCCTGTGTAATTTTTATTACAATTTTTAAAATTCATCTTTTATGTTACGTTGTGTATAATTTCATAAAATGCTATTTTTGTTTATACATTTTAAGATTATTTTTCAATGAATTATTGAAAGAAGGGTGGTATGAAATGATAAAAGAATGATGAAAAGAAGAACAATTATTATTGCCATCATTAATTCTATTGTTATTGATATTGCTATTGAGTTTTTGTTTTAAATGATAGATTCTGCGTTTGATTTATTTATTTGTAAAGTTAAAAGGGTACGAATTTGACGAAAGTATTTTTTAAATAAACTTTATGTCAGGATTGTAATATTTTTTATTAAATAATAAAAAAGTTTTATGTATAAAGTTATAAACTATGGTATGTTTTTCTTGTAATCAACATTGAAATAAAAAATATAAACACACAGTTTGAGTAGGTACGCATTATATCAATTACAACAGAAACAAATTAATATTCTTATTAACCTAATTTAAAAACTAAATTCAGTGATGACAAGAACAAGAAAATTACAAATAAATTAATCATGGGTAATAGAAAAAACTGTTAGAAGAAGCGTACCTACTTTGATAAATGTGTTTATAAATATAAATGTTCAATTATAAATGCAAATGATATATTTTTTAATTTAATTAATATTACAAATATGCACAACTTTGATGAATTTTTACTTATTTGCTTATAATTGTTATTTAAAATCACAAAGTTCTGAACTACTTTAAAATGAATTTCAATATAACTTAAAATTAAATTCTTTTAAAGATCAAATAATTGTTTTAAATATGGAACATTTATCAATATTATCTTAGTGAATAATCATGAAAAAGGCAAATTAAAATAATTGCGATTTAAATTAATTTTACTGTAATTTAAATTTAATAATTTAATTGACAATTAAATTTGTCTTATCAATAACGAAAATATAATGCAGAATAAAGCATTAAACAATAAAGATTTTAACTATAATTTATTACTAAGGTATAAATTTTATTTTAAACGTTAGAGATACGCTAAGTAAGATAGTTATGAATTATTTTATTACTAATTATTCCTTTACTCTTTTTAATTTTATGCAATCATTTATATATATACATATATATAAAATTACGTTTTAAAATATACGTTATCAACTTTGAACATTCCACTTTTATGTTATAGTCTAATCGATTGTACATTTAAGTTACCGTGTACTAAATTCACTAATAAAATGTTGTAGAGTGAATATTAAAATATATATAAACGTCTAAAATACTACTAAATTTGGAAAATCAATCAAACTAAATGGATAATTTTAATTAAATCAAACTGTCTTATACTTACCGAGATCCCAAATTTCTTTTGTAAAATGTCATGAGCTGCACTAAGCATAACAACATATCCATAATTATTGCAAAGACCCAGAATCCAAAAGGCTATCAGGTTTCTGCACCTGGAACGTTTATTCTTCGATGTTTGATTCTCGAAGTCGACGTCGCTACTTGATTGACATGTAATCGACGATTTGATTTCTTTCGTCATTGTCCTAATTTCGTCTTCAAACAACAATTTTTCCAATAATTAAACAATTGCGTTGCCCTCTCAACACTGTGCCTCGATATTTACAATCCTCTATTGTCCGTAATTGCTAAATAAGATAATGTTTCTTTATTACTAACTGGCTATTTCTTGATATGGAAAGTTTTCCTACTTTTTTCTTGCTGTGTGAATAATGATGAAACATAGTAACGTAGAATGGAAAGAAAAATTGACAGAGTCGGATTTGAATGCGATAAAACTAAAATAAACACATGCAATCATAATTTCAGTAGTAACCTAATTTTCGCGATTTCATATCAAGGTCTAGCGCCTGTTTTCAAAAGGTTATCTAGAAATAAGAATAAAAACCAGAACGATATCTAATTTCCATGATAGTTGATTTAACACCGACCGTTCCATAAATATAGTGTAAAAATATTGCACATTATCAAGTTCAACATTTACAGCCGGTTTATTTACCTCTCAAGCAAACAGAACGACAAGCAAAAAAAGATAATAGCTCATTATTTTGCATTTTTAACCCGATGATAAAGATCCTAAAATTAGTCTTTCGCGCGTTGGAAAAATCTGTTTCTAAACATTGACCACTTGTTCAATAAAAATATTTGACTTGCCAAGAATTAAACTGAGAAAAAGCCATCGTTCGTTTAAAGTTAATTCTCAATTACTTTCAACTTACTAAGTATGAAACAAAAAAACTATTTGTACATCACAGCACTTATTTTAAAAGCAGATCCATAATGGAACTTTTGTTCAATAACTGAACAAAGTTATCCACCGAGATCACTATAACGTTAACAAGATACGTGTTTCTCTTCGCGATACGAACTTAAACAAAACTGTTAAATGCGTACAAAAATGTATTCATAAAAAGGACATGTACGAACTGCACTGGAGTTCACGAGCAACTGAAGTCTAGAATTAGCAATCCATCAAACTCAAAAGCTTCGAGTGTGACAATTTACACGGACTCAAACACGTGTCGCGATAGCCGATAAATATGCTTGTGTACACATTGTGCACACAAGTAGTGTTAAATTCGTGTGTGTTACAGTGTCAAATGAAAACCGAACTGCTTATGCAAACATTTTGCCGCGAACATCCTTTTATACACCGAAATACGATACAGATATGATTTGAAATTACACTTTTTGTAAGAGTAATATTGAAGATTCGTGCCTCTAAGTCTCTCAATTTCTATATTAGTCAAAAGTGACTGTTTAAAAGAAACTTAAATAGAGAGATCATTTTTTTTAACTAAAAATAGATTTTTGACATTTTTAAAGCAGATCTCACCACAAATGTACAACATTCTGTTTGTAATTACTCGATCAAATGATTTTTAATTATATAGTTATTTTTTATTAAGTTCTCAATAACATATGTAATCAATATATTTCAATAAACTCTACACACAGCGTTTCAATAGACTATAGAGAATTGATATTACAACTTAAAAATTAAAAAATAATGTTTAATTTAATCTTTAATTAAATAATTATTTATCGATTCAGCGTATGAATAACGAGTTTTATAAATAGATATTAAACAACAGGTAGATAAGAAATTTGTTATCATTGTAAAATTATAATTGAAGGTATCATCTGTCAGATGTAATCTAAGTTTCCTACTTACCGATAATTATCATAATTGTTATAAAATAAAATACATTCGCCTCATTAAATGTCATTTTTACTATACAATTAATTTAAAGATCATGCAATTGTAACACAAATTTTAGATTCTTTTCAATTACAAACGATTTCCTTTTTCAGTTATGTATATACATGAAACGATAAAATATTCTACATGATCGTTGTATATATCAATTGTACATTCTTTATAAATCATAGTATTAAAAAAATGTTTATTTAAAATCAACGTCATGATGAGCCATGTGCTTATATTAAACATTTTTTTTAAGATAAGCTAGTATCGAATGGCTATGCCAAGAGACTATTCAAAGATAATATTGTGCTATAATACATGTATCGTTAGTTAAATAAGAAGTATAGACTCTTCTAATTAGTAATTTACTTATATTTTAGACAACATTATCATATCAGATTAATCAGTATAATCATTAAACGAAATTTTCGAATGTATATAATTTTACAATTTACTTCCTTTTTACTCAGGTTTTATATTTAATTTCAATAAAGAAATGTCTTTAAAAACAGTTTATAATGTATGTATAAATTTAATTAATAACATATTAAAAAAACTTTATTTCAGTACCCAATATAATTCTTCGATGTTTTCACTAGCTAAAGAAAATATTAATATAATAGTATATGCGTAAAATTTCAATGATGACATTTTAACGAATTGAACTTAAGAAAATTATTCGGTAAAATTCAAAAACTCATATTTATAACGTTTTTCATAATAAAAACACCATGTGTTAGACGGATGTGTGATTGGATTATTTATTTGAAATATTATATTTTATTATGCCACATTAAAAGACTATCTAAATTTCTAATCGTTAAAATTGAATGATTAAATCGTCGTACATGTACATTAAAATATTTAATTATCAAGCTTTTATTGAAGATCACATTTATGGTTATTAATATTATGGTTAACTGTATAAACATATTTAGTACATATAAATTTTTACATATTATAATTCAAGTTTCTGTATAATTAAAATACCGTATTATGGCATTAGATTTTATAATTTAATATTAACTAGATTTTAGTTTTTACCTAAAACAGTTTATTAACATTATTTTCAGATAAAATTAATATATTAAATATATTAATATAAATTAAAATATATAAAATTTGAAGAGTTAGCATTTATAAATCTATGAAATTAAAAGAAAAATTACATCATAACTACATCAAGCACATTGTTTATTAAAATAATTCTAATAAAATACGTTCTTTATCAATTTGATATGCATGATTTAAGAACCGTTATATTGATCAATAGTCATAATTTTTACACAAATACCTGTAAATTTTACTCAAGATATCCGTGAATAAAAAAAACCAACATATATGTCATAATAATACAATATATAAAAATATAAAATAATCATATATTTTAATTATTGATTGTAATTTTATTCATCAATTTTTTCAACAATAATTTTATGAATGAATCTTACAACTATATTTTGTAATAATAAGTTAGTGCAATCCCTTAAAATATTGGGATGAGAATATTTATTGCAGTGAAAATATTAATAATATGATTATTATAGTAATATTATATTAAAATAATTCTGCTTTAATAACTACTCAAATATATAAGGTTACAGTGTAGTTTATTCGAATTAATTATTAACACTTTAAAACAATAACTGATTTACTTGCTTGAATTATAGTTCCTCGTCAAAAGCGTTACTTAATAAAAAAAATTTTTTATTTGGTATAAGTTTGACAAGTTCAATTTTAAATATTAATGTAGCATTTGGTGGTATTTTAGGTAAGGCTCCGATAGTTCCGTATG
>JABFOX010002549.1:0-11305 GCA_022817665.1 Axea sp. ZL-2020 | reverse complement strand
AAAAAAAATAATATAAAAAGAAAAAAAAAAAAATATAATTATTTTATATTTTTTTAATTAAAATATAGAAAAAATAAATTATATAATATTTTAAAAATTTAAAAAAATTTTTTAATAAAAATTTTTATTTTTTTTTTTTTTTTTTTTTTTTTTTTTTGAGTCGTTAGAGAAACCATCTATCGATAATGCAGTTTTGCTGTGTAGATACGTGAATTGAAATGCACAAACTGTTTTCTTACCTGAGTCAAATATATTTTTAAAAGTTTTTAAGTACTTTGAATCATTGAATCTATTTTTTGTAGAGTAATATATTTTTGAGATATTTATTGATACAACTTTAAAATGTTAACAACGAGACAAAATGTTGTTAAAGAGTCATTGAGGTTTTATAATGATAATTACAATTTTAGTGAACCATATAAAGTTCTGCTTGATGTTTCTTTTGTTATTACTGCTTTTAAGGTTAGTATTTTGTAAGATAACTAAATATTTTTAAGTAATCGAAATTTATAATAATACTTTTAATATAAAAATCATTAATTTGTTAATTCAAATGAATTGTTTGGAAAACTTAAAGAATATGTTTTGTTTAATTTTTTTTAAGTTAACTTAAATATCCTATTATTTTTTATTTTATTATATTTTTTTCAAACAAAATAATGATTAGGATTTTTTGTTATTAGAATAGAATAAAAATAGTAGAAAAAATACCTAAATTTTTACAAAATAAGGTAGAGTTATTCACAACTCCCTGTGTCATTCACCAAATAAAACAACCAGAACAAAAAGAATATACAGCAGAAATTGAAGAGATTGCAAACAAAGTTTCACTTCACAGATGTAAACATAGAAAACCAATTGCAAAGAATTGCATTTTAAGCGTTGTAGGAAAAGATAACTACTTAAGGTATTAAAATCATCATTTTTACTAATTAAAATATTGCTGTTTTCAATTCAATTCGTAAAACTGATTTATATGAAACTTTAAATTGCAGATATATAGTTGCAACCCAAGACACATCGTTGCAGAACATAATCAAACAGACTCCAGAAATACCACTTTTATATATCAAAAATCGAACTTTAAATTTCCATATACCAAAAAAAAATCAATATACAGACATCAATGAAAATCATTCTACAGAAATAAAAAGGAATGTGTCTAAAAAAATAAATAAGAATACTATAAAATTGAAAGTAAACACGACAAAACAACACCTATCTTTAGATGATAAAAAAGATTTCATAAATATTTGTGAAATTCCTTGCAAAGTAAAAAAAATTGATTGTGCGAAAGTCAAATGTAGTTCTGTTGAAGCAGAAAATATATCTATGACAATCAAGCAAAATGTGCAGCAAAAAATAAAAAAAAAAATGTTACACCCAGCACTGATTGCGAAGAAAAAGTGTATTGACAAGCGACCAAAGAAAAATTTTTATATATCTTTGTATATGAAACATGAATTAGTAAAACACAATAATTTATGATTAGTTAAATATTAACAATAATGATTAAATTGTAAATGTAATAATTTGTAATTTTAAAACTACACGGTTTACAAATATTGTGTAACATATAAGAATTTTAGGAGAAATATACTTATCCGAATTACTTTCAATGCATTTTTATACAATTTGTTAAATTTATGTTATTTATAATTATCTAAAAAAAGCGATGTACATTGGGATATTTATAAAAGATGATACAATTTAGTTAACACAATAATAACAAAATTAATAAATAAAATTTTATGGACACTTATTATATTTAATTGACTTTTATTATAAATTAGATATATAAAATGAAAAATTGTTATTTTAACAAAGAAGAAATACGGTAAGGAACTCGACTAATCAATACTTCATTTCTTAAACCAATTTATTGATTCAATGATTTAGATATTTAACAATTAATCTATAATTTTCCATATTAATTTTTGTTTAAAGTATTATATAATTTATTAAAAATATCAATTTTTAATTTAAATGAAATATAATATATACAAATTATTCATGTATATTTATTTACAAATTAAATTTATGCTGACATAAAATCTACAAGTATCTCCAAAAGTTTACATTTGAGAAAACATATTTTCAAACAGTTTAATACATGGTCTTTAATACAGAGTTATAAAAATAACTGCAAGCTTTAAACATGTTTGTAATAATTTTCTTCTCAGAAATACATCTTTTCAACAAAACTGTGGGATTGTTGTTAATAGAAACAATACTCCAAATCAAGATTGAAGAGATGATTATAATGAAAGATATTAAACTCAAAGGCGAAGGAGCAAAAAATGAACGAAATATTCCACCGATGTAGTAAATTAAGAACAAACGACATTTCCCAGATTTTCCTTTTTCATCTGCATCTGCGACATCCTCGAGAAATATAGAAGAAATTTTAAATGTATTAAAAGCAGCATTATGCATCGTTATTTATGTATTAATATTAATTATATAATTAAGGAGCAAAATCGAATGCAGCGCTAAACTTGAAATTGACATAACTATAATGTTAAATTTTTTTTCATTTATTTGGATATTTAGCAGTTTATTTCAGACTAAATTTTATATTAATCAATTGATTCATTAATTTAACGCATTTCAACTAAATTTTTACTGTTAAAAATAATTTCTCTGTTCATACTTATTTTTGTTTTCAAATTGTGTTTATTCAATATAAAATTTAGTTCGATAAAATATCGCTAAATAACCAAATAAATTAAAAACTCTCAAAAAGGAGATTATATCAATTTCGGGTTCAGTCTGTCTTTTATTTCAATTGCAATAAATTAAATATTGATTATTTTTCAAAATCCTTTCACTTTTACTTTAATTTAAATTTAATAAAATACCGTGAGCTCGAGCAATTGACTTTTTGTATGACTTTTGAACATAAATATTGTGATTTGTAGCTGAATTTTTAGGTATAGGATCAAGTACACAATCGTCTTGCGTTTCATCTATTGTTTCTATATTCTTTTGAAAATATTGTTGAGTTTTGCAGAATTCATCTTTGTTGCATTTTACTTTATATTTTATAAATCTGCGCTCTCTGGAAGAACAATCACATTCTGTAGTCTGATACAAGCATTTACAACTGCACTTGTAGTCTGATTTTGCATCCACCTTAAAAATAAAATATCCTTTTCGTAATGTAATTTATTACAAACCACTGATTTACGAATATTATGTATTATACATTTGTAATAATTAAAAATATACTATAAAAGTACCTGAATGGGAGGAGGACAGTTGCAATTTCTTGGCAATGGAGCACAAAGGCAATAATTTGACAAATTTGTCGAATTGCTTCGTCTTTTTTTAATTGAATGTTGAGAAGAGATACACGGTTGACAAACTTTATCATCATGTTTTCTTAAGCATTTTGACTCTGTATTTACAACAGATTCACCAGTTTGGCATTCTTCGAATACAGGCTCATTATTAAGTTTCATTTGAATGCTAACACTTTTTTCTGGTGTCGACTGTTTGGTGTACTGAAAATACATATTAAATAAACAACACATTATTTTGAATTATTGTTAATCATATTTCTTTCCATATAATTTCATTAACTTTATAAATTAAAAACATTATTTTATAATTAATAAATAAATCATATGAATAATTCAATCAATCAACTTTTTTCAACAAATTACTTTTGAAAATGTACAAAGTTAAGTTTTTTTAGTTCTTAATTCGTACTATACAAAACCATATGAAAACATTTAGTTTTCATATGTTTTTATTTGTCAAAGTGTTCTATATGTTTACTTCACAATTTTCCATTTCACGGTACTTTAGATTTGGAGTTGCCATTGAGCATGATTTACATGGAGAAGTTTTTACACTGTAAAAATATAATTAATAAAGATCTGCATTTAGATTTAGTTTTGTAATCAAATTGTCCTTATTTCAAATAAAACACGATTTTCATCAACGCGTCAATTCTATTAGCATAAAATGTTTTCACAATATTTCAGAACATCCTCAGAATATTTAAATGTCCTGCATATATTCTTAGCACGTTTCAAAACATTGCGTTATTAGGTCACGAAAACATTGCATGGCCAAATAAAATTGACTTAATTTGATGTTGTACGATATTTTAAAATAAAATTACAGTGGTCTACTTTTGCAGTAATTTCGTCGACCATGATTACTCCACTTTCTGCGTAATTTGTCAAAATGATTCACCCAATTATCGTTGGGTTTTGGTGGAATGTTTGAGTTCCAGTTATGCTCTTCGGCACACTGACAGGACCCAGGACAGATCTTTCCAATCACTACACTTTTTTCAGAGACAGTCTTATCATGGCAATAACTTTTAAGTGCGTTATTTTTTGAAGGCCAGCAAGACTTTGGTTCATGCGCTTTTTGAATGGCTTTTCAAATTTACATGGAGTTAAAATTAGTACAGTTAATTAATCGTTTTTAATAAAGCAGTTGTATTAAATAGAACAGATAATTGTGATTAAAAATATTTTAGTTTCGTTGCAATATCGTAATTAATTAACTGATTAATTTCATGTTTTTGAAATTACAAATGTACTTGATTTGTTGCGGTTGGAATCGATAGATTGTTTACAACATGACATATCTTCAAAAGTTCTTTAGTTTTAGGCGACGAACATTCTCAATCACCTGCTGATCGCTTCGATGAGGCATCACGAGGATTTCAAACAATAAAATAATCAATTTAGAAGGAGCATTTCGTGCAGTAAGAATTTTGGATTTGTAGGTTATGTTACATTCAAAGATGCCGCATACTTTGAATTGTCTGAAAAATGTTTTTGTTATGAATGATAAATTGTTTATGAATTCAAATGTAAAGTAAAGTAGAAAGTCATTTTTAACACTTTTGTACAAATTTAAAAATAGAATGTTTTGTTTCTATACTTTAGTTTTGAGCCGATAGTTTAATAATTTGGATGAATTAATAACATTTTTTTTTCGTTTTATACACCAAAATCATCGGTTGATTATGTTTTTGAATTGAAACATAATCTCTAAGTTTGAATCCAAACGCTAATTTGTAATGATATGGAAAAATAACTTTAAATCTTGTTCGAATTTTGTATTAATAGCACAAAATGTTTTCCAGCGTCCTGAGAATATTTATGGATCTTTTAAATATTCTGAGTTCTTCAGAATTCAGTCTGAAGATTTACACTCTATTATGAAAAATTGTCAAGTAAATAAATTTTAGGGATTTCTGTTCAATGATTTTTCAAAGCAAAGCTTACATTTTTTTCTTCAATATTTATTTGGTAGCTACATTTAGAAAATAAACACTTGTGGAAACTTCAAGTCTAATATGCTGTAGGACCTAAAATTGTTAATTATTATTATTATTATTATTTTTGTATTATTAAAACAGTTTGAATATTATTATACTTTGTCTACCAACTGAATTACTAAAGTTAAAAAGAGAAATCATAAAAAAATGTTCGATAAACTGATCATATGATATTTTTATTAGCAAAATATTTTAACAAATAATTAAATATAAACAGATAAATTATTTTAAAAAAATGTTTCTTGAAAATCTATTAACGTACAACTAAAGTTTTTTCTTTAGTTCTTATGTTGTCTTATTTTCTTAAATTTTTCATTGACAAGAAATATACTAATTTTTTATCATTCAAAGATTAGATGGAATACATTGTAACAACTAATATGCAATATCTAGTCTAAAGTTATATTTGAATTAGATTGTTTAATATTTATAGTTCATATTTAAAAACAAAAGTGTGTCTGTTTTCTCAATCCAGAATTTGTCCTTCACGACAAGTATATCATACAGAATGCTCTCATTAAGACTCAATCCGTCTACTTCACTATCTTCAATGATTCTTCTCATAACATTAAAAATGAGTTCAGACTGTCAGTCGGCGATATGATGTGCTGGGGAACGTATCACGTAGTCTTCTTATGGCTCATTTTGTCTAGGCAAAAATTGTCTATAGCTGCCGAAGAAAGCATCCAGGATGCACGATTCGATGGCTGTAACGAATGTGGAGCTTACAGGTAAAATTAATTTTATTTAAAATTATATATAATATTTATAATTAAATCAGATTACACTGCTTATATTTGATTTAAAAAATATATATGTGTACGGACCGTTTCTAGACAGGTGATATATTATTCTGAGTTATATTATACTCATAAAATATGTGAGATGTATATAAAACAAGTTTTTTTAAACTCTCTTGAATTCTATGTTTAATTATTTTTAAGAAGCATCTACTATTTCTACTGTGAAAGCATGTACTATATTTTATTCCAATTCTAATTATACAATATAATACAATACAATGTAGAACAGATAATAAAAAATATAAATAATTGTTTCTTACAGTATTTATAGTTCTTACAGTTACAAAAAATCTATTCTGAACTCGTTAAAAACGTAGTTTGTTTTATTAAGTCTTTTTCACTTTATATATGCTGAATAAGTTAAAATTTGTTAAGTAGATATAAATTTAACATTCTAAAATAAAAGTATTGAAATTGATTTAAATTATAAATTAAAATACCATGTCTTAATTGAATCAATCATAGTTCTGTCATGAAAATAGATGTCCAGCCAATTTGGAGAAGTGTTTACTAGCATCCGTTCCTGATCCATGTGAATGCTGTAAAAATGGAATTTGTGCTCGAATCAGCGGCGAACCTTGCTGGAATTCAAGTATTTCAGAATTACCCCCAAAAAGACGCAATCATGGCTTTTGTGCACCGATTTATGAATGCCAATTGCGTTCAGACCTAGAACCAGAGGTATAATTTATTTATTCCAATAATAAAAACTTGCTAATGTTCAAAAAATAGTCAAATATGTCCAATTTGAATTTCTCTGTTTCTTTGTAAACAATTGTAAAATTGTTTACACAATTCCAAGTTAATTAAATTTCATTAAAAAAAATTTTTTTAATAAACCAACTTAGTTTTTAATTATTAAACAGTTCTTTACAAGAATGTATAAAAATGTTTTATTTGCCATATTATATGAAACAAGACATTTTACACCTACGTTCATTTTAACATGACTTAGAATTAATTTCGAAATTGATGTCACTGACCCTACTTTTAAATCACGTTACCATCATTAGACTAGTATAACGTAACCGTGTAATTGCGCCTGGGTTAGTAGAACTCGCCCACGATGAAACAACGAGAGCTTTCAGAAATTAGGAAATAGAACAATCTTATTACACTGACCATATAAATAAAAATGTATACTTACATTTGTATACAAGTTAAGCTTAATTTCTACTATTAAATAAAGTGTGAAGATACATTTTTACTGATTATTTAAATTATTAGTTTTTTTCAATTATAATGATTATTTACGTACATAATAATGTGTACATAGGAATATTTAACACAGTTCCATTTCATTTTTTATTGTATTTTTTTATGAATGAAATTTAATATTTTATGTATTTTAATAATAAAAAATATAAACTGTTCTTTAGCAAGACGAACCCGAGGCAATTTGCGTGTGCAAAGACCAGAATGTGATTTGCGGTAGCAATAACCAAACTTACTCGAATTCCTGTGAATTAACCGAAGATGCAGTGAGAATGAACGATCACTCATTGAAAATGCAATATCCAGGACCTTGTCCAAGTCGACCATGGATAATTTCTGCACCGGACGACGTGATTTCCAGCTACGGTCAACGCGTCGCTTTAAATTGCGAAACCAAGGGATTTCCCGTACCACAGATATTCTGGGAATTCCATTCGTCTGATGGAACGAGAGTTATCAAACTGCCAAGTATGCAAGAATCTTGGTTTTATTTGAAATATTTAAACTGATGTTTTCAGAAATGTATGTTTTACAAAATTGTAATGACAAAAACAGTCAATTTATTAGTATATAACTGAAGAAAGAGTTAGAGTATCAATTTGCAATAATTATAAATTATTTTTGATGAATTGGTAAATAATTTAGTTTTATTACTTAAATGTCAGAATCATTGAAATTTGAATTTAAGTTAATTTTTCAGGTGATGAACTAGATGCAGTTGTAAATACAAGGGATGGTCCAGAAAATTTTATGCGAACATCATGGGTGCTTTTGACACGTTTTCAAAAAGAACACATTGGAACTTATTATTGTATTGCTAATAATTCCATGGGACAATCAAGTACCAGTTCTTTTGTATCCTCATTGTGATCCATTTTTTCTTCAGATACCAATTTAACATGGAATAATTACTTTTAAATAAATTTCATAATATCATCGTAATAATTTTTCATTATAAAAATCTTTATACCACATTTTCTATAGAAACTTTTTGTAATTCTACATTTACATTCTTTATAAGTTGTATTTTATAGAATTTTGTAATTTGCTAGCTTTACTATATTTCTCACTGTTTAATATAAGCTTAATTATTATTACTTTTAATAAAATATGCAAATAAAAATTATTTATTCATAAAATATAAAACTCAAGCAAGGCATTTATTTGAATAACTTTCGAAATATTTATTTATATTTAACCCATACTTCTATTTTGCATTACTATGTTAATTAACCCTTTTGGTACATTTGACGCGTGAAGCCCGTCATTTGTTTACTTGGGCGAAGTTACGGTGGACGAGTCTGACTCGTCATCTGAGTTTGATAAGTAGGCGTTGATTTTTGCGACACCCCCGCTAGTTGGCGTTTAAATAAAATGTATTACTCTTACATATTAATCCATATAGCAAAAAATTAAATCCGTTCCATATGCATAAAAGTCTCCAAATAATTCCATACTCAAAGGGTTAATAATGTTGACATAATAATATTTATTATGTTGACTTTGTTTTACATTTAAACTAATTTTGTTATCTTTTTTCATTGAGACAATAACGTAATTATTTTATTAAGATAATTTATTTTTAATACAGATTTGAAAGAATTTTGATAATCTTATTTTCAGATGATATGCTTTTTATGAAAGAATTCCACATAGTATTGTTATTAACAACTGACGACTTATCTACGTTTTGAAGGAGTTTGTTAATAACCATTTATAGATTCTATATATGAAATTATTAAGAATGTCAAGCTAACAAAGTAGGTTAATGTATCTAAAATTTATTTTTAATAGATTTATTGTATTTATTATTATATGTTATAGCATAAATCAACGTATGATTATTAAAAATTAATTATATAAATATTAATATTATACAATTTTCAATATAACGCTGTTTCATCACAATTATGGAATAAAATGCAATTAAATTTATTTTAATTCATTCTAAAGAATTATTATATATTTTTCAAATAATTCTTACTAAAGTTAATGTTTTTTAAAGTTATTCTGATATTTTCATAGTTAATTTCAATTACGTTTATTTTCTTAATTAGTCGTTAATTACGAAATTTACTTTTATATTGTTTGATATTAAATTTAATAATCATTAATAATTATTATAATATCGTTTTAATTTTTAAATAAATATGTAATTTATAATATTTAAAACTTTGATAATTACATGCAACTTATTATAATAAATCTTAACAGATTTAGAGACAGTATAAAAAATGTTAGTTTACTGTCATGTTGTATTATTTTATTTATTTCATTTTCCAAAGTACTGAATTTACATACATATAAAAATTACTTTAATCTTTACAAGACTTAAAATGGCAGAAGATTTAAACCAACTAAATACTACACATTCAAGTAAGAAAAAATATATTAAAAAAAGCATACTGTTTAACAAATCTGATTTTATTAATTGTATCACTTTTAAATTATTAAAAATAATTGTATTGGAAAAAAACTCATTTATAAACAACAAATAAACAGACTATTTCCTAATTGCTGACCCTGGTTAAAGACTTCCATAAAAGAAATTTGTATTATGAAAACAAAAAATGCAACAGAGAATTCATATTAATCATATGATATATCGTAAATCTTTTGTATAAAACATTAAGCTGTCATAAAAATTAAAACAAAACAATGAAAATATATAATTTTGTATGAAAAATAATTAACAAAATATTTATATAATTTCATAATTTTTCATCTTAATTCATGAAAGTAACTTTGTTCATAATTTTTCATAATAAATTTGATATCTTGACAGTTTTGTTTTTAATTTCATGACATTTCGTACTATTAATATGGATTTTCTGTTGTAATTTTCATATGTTTTCATAACACAAATTTCTTTTATGAAATATAAACTTTTAAGATAATCTACAATTCTTTAACCAAGATAGGATAAAATAAAATAAAATATCCATTCTATTAAAATAATAAAATTAAAATACAGAATATAAAATTTCTATTTCAGCACTGCATGGTGACAAGCAATATAAAAAAGAATTCTTTCATGCCATTAAAACAGGAAATATAGAAAAAGTGACTTATTTTCTAAATGAAGGCCTTCAAATAAATTATGATAAATACCAATTCACACCTTTACATCAAGCAGTTATACACGAAAAAAAGCAAATAATTGACTTATTACTCCAGCACGGCGCAGATGTTACTTCTCGAGATAATTTATTCAGAACACCGTTAGATATAGCAATAATTACCCAGAATATAGATATCATTACATTATTACTAGAGCACGTAATAATTACTAAAAGTGACGAACTTGTATCACTGTTGAAAGAGCCCTTAAAGCTGTCCATTTTGTTTGCAAAAAACATACAAATTGTTAAATTAATACTTGATTACAATGCAGATGTAAATGGAAAAGATTTAATGCACAATACACCCCTATGTTATTCAAGTTACAGTGATAAATATATTGTTGAATTATTAATTGAGTATGGCGCAGAAGTCAATTGGAGAAACAAATTTGGTGATACGGCGCTGCATATTGCAGCTATGAATGGTTCAACAGACATCGTCAAATGTTTGCTTGACCATGATGCAGATGTGAATATTTTGAATGAAAATAAGTATTTGTCTATACATAATGCTATTATACATGAGAAAGTTAAAGTTGCAAAAATGTTGTTAGAACATTTAGATGTCAATTGCAAAATCAACGGAGAAACTTTTTTACACTTAGCTGTCAATAAGAAGAAAGTACGAAGTATTGAAATATTGCTTGAAAATCTTGCTGATATTAATGTTATTAATGACGACAATCTTACACCCGTACAAGTAGCTGTATTAAATAATATGGATGAAATAGTACACTATTTGCTCTGTCATGTGATTAAACTTCAAGCTTTGGGATTGTACGTGAACGAGGAAAACAAGAAGTGTCTGCGGGAAAAGAACAATTACACGCTTGAAAAATTTATTGCAGAATGTGAAA
>JABFOX010002548.1:0-11305 GCA_022817665.1 Axea sp. ZL-2020 | reverse complement strand
GAATATGATATACGATTTGGTCATTAAATTCTTTTTGACTGATTGTTGTTCTAAAATTTTGTTAGAATCTAGGCAACTTTATTTAATTTAATTTCGTGGATATTCATTGAAAACAATTATTTTAGAATTTTTCATTATTTTCCTTATATAAAAAATTTTTTGTTTTAAAGGGAGTAAAATAAATTAAAATACATTTGATATTATTAAATTTATTAATATTATAACACTCACAGTTTTATTTATGAATCACAATTTATTTACAATGTGGAATTATTTCAATTTGACATTTTTAATATTTGAAGATATGGTAATTATCGGAAATTACCCCCTCCCCCAAGAAAACACATGTTTTTTATGCAATTTTTAGTGCTGGTTATAAATCTGCAAATATTTTGAAGCGGTTTCAATCGGTTATCGAAATATTCGCTATTTTCAGCCCTGATGGCGCAGCCTCCAACTGCATTTTCGACCTGCATTATAACCAGTATAAATATGTTTGCGATGCATTTTTTAACGTTGATTATGCATATATATATATATATATATATATAACTAAAACTAATAAAACTAACTAACAAATAGTTAATATATATAATACGATATTTTGTCATGTGATATTTATGTTAGATTTGTTAGTTTCTTTAATTTTGTCATATATAGTCGTAATCAACGTTAAGAAATGCATCATAAACATATATTTGTGCAGCATATTATGCAGGTTGGAAATGCAGCCGGATGCTGCGCGTCCAGAACCGAAAATCGCGAATATCTTGAGAACCGTTTGAGACCGCTACGAAATATATATATTTCATATTGATACCCCATGTTGGTGGGGGGATAACCAATAATTACCGAAGATATAATTAGTTATAAAATATAATTACAACGTCGTACATTATTTGATTTAATTTTATTTAACGTAAAAATTTAATGTTTTTCTTCTTTTTGCCTATCAGCTCTCGAATTTGTGGGAATGTCTCATACGAACTTCAACTTAGCATATTTCTTCACATATATTATGTTGCATCATTGTTTGACATCACCTGAAATTCAAAATAAATCAGTTTTATGTTATATATTATTTAATTATTAACTTTTTAACAACAAAAATTTTATTATTTTGATAAAGAATATTATTTTATATATTAATCTAAATAACATAAATATTATAAATAATGAATAGAAAAGATAGGTTACTATGCTTACTACGTGAATTATAGAGTTTTCTTTATAAATAATTTCTTCTTCACTGTATCCATTTCTAATGCTTGGTAATCCAACATGACATCGATATAGTAATATTTATGTAACATGTTATGTAATTATGGTAACAGTTTACTATTCGTCACGTTACTGAACAGGGAGTACAAACTTCTATAAGGCCAATGTGTTCACTTTTTTTCTCCGAACACAGCACCATCTTCAGCTGTGCCACGGCAACTAAAATCTTTGTTAAATAACTTACTGGAAGTTTGTATCCCCTGAGGAAAACAAATTTCCATAAGGCCAATGTATTCACTTTTTGTTTCCCAGAATACAGCCCCATCTTCAACTGTGCCACGCCAATTAAAACCAAATGGCGGGTAATTTAAAATAATGTTTATTGATGTTTACCATTACAATTATTAGAATAATTAAATTTAAATTATAATTAATTACACATATTTCAATGGAATAAAAATGCAGTACAGATACGTTGAATACGGAGTTTATTTATATAAAACAAATGCACACATTTATTTAAATACAATATTAACATTTTTAATATAATAACACTCATATTTTATTACAAAAATGTTAACATTTACAAAATTTATAATTTTTGTTTTTAAATATATTTAATAAATATTTAATAGAGGTTAATTTTACATTTGCAATAAGTTGAAAAAATATTAAATATGACCCGAAACGTCGACAACACTAAAATTTTATAGTATTGAATAGCAAGTCACATATGTACTCTTCATATTTATATTTATAATGAAATCTTATTATAAATATAAAATAAATGCCCGTTAAATAATTACTAAATATGTTTAATAACAAAAATTATACACATTAATAAAATATTAAAAGGTTGTTATAAAGTAACAGTAAAATTTAATATATTACGTTAAAAAGCGATGCTGAAGATTCTCTTATGGTATAAACTTTTTAGATGCGATCACAGTACCATCTTCAGCTGTGCCACGCCAACTAAAGTATTTGTTAAATAAATTACTCAAAGTTTGTATCCCCTGGTTTCCCTGGTTTATGTTTTAAAAGTATAAGCTATATATTTTAGCGGTTTCGTTGTTTTGTCTTTTTTAAATATATATATTTGCGTAATATAACACTGATACATAGATACAAAAATTAATTTCTTTCTTATAATATTAAATAAATTAAAAGTAAGAAATTTATAAAACACATTACGTATTATTAATTTTTTTTTTTGTAAAATAACCATAGTTACTAGGTCCATAAGATTTCACATAAAAGTGTATTCGTTGAATTAATGTTATGCTTCATAGGATCAATATGGTTTTTGCAATAGAGAATTTATATATATTCGATAAAAAAATCACAACAAATGAAATATAATTTTGATTAATTTGATAGTGATCATGTAAGAATTTTCTTTTAAGAAAAGAGAAAGTTTCAAGAAACAAAAGAGAAAAAAAGATATACTATACTTTGCACAAATTTGTAAGAAGAGCAAATGATTTTTATTTTTTTATAAATATTTCTGAAAAAAATAATGTATGATTTGTCACAAAAGTTAATAAGAAATAAAAAATCAAATCTGCCTTTCTTTTATGAATTTTTAGAACGCATTGTATTATTTGTTGTGATTTCCTGTTATAGGAATTCTTTGCTAATAATATATATATATATATCACGTAGTGATACACATCATGCGTTATATCATAAATATATCTGTCGCTTTCAAAATTGTATTATAGTAATTAAAAATATTCACTTTATATATTTTTAGATGGAAGCTGGAATATTAAAAACTATTATTCCACAAGTGATTAATGAATCACATTACCCTGTTTTATTTAAAAACATGTTGAAAAATGAAAAGGGGGAAAACTTATGGGAATTGTTAAACTGGAATTTGGATGAATTATCTGAGAAATTTGGTGATGTAGAATTACCATTTCGAGAAGGTATAAATAATGTAACAGTGGTAAATATCACAAGATGAAATAAAATTTCAGTTAAATGATTTTAGCATCTCTATTTGTTAATAATGATTTTATAAATTTTATATAATTTTGATTATGTAATTGGATTCATATAAATAAATACAAATATCCATGTAAGTTCATTTTCATGTATTTTTGTTTTATATAATAATTAAATATTCTATATATTATAAAGCTTATTAATAAAATTATGCAAATGAAACTACAAAAGTAATCAACTTATTATTTTGTATATTAAGTTAAAAAAGTAATAATATAATACTATAACATATTAATATAACGATAAAATTAAGAAGTCTATGTCTTACAGCAACCACAATGGGAATATAAGTGTCCAATAAAATATTTTACTATGAAAAATTTTTTAGAAATATCAAAAGTTGAAAAAAATTCTAAATGGTATTATTTTGATTACAAGTATATGCATGAGTGGTTTGAAAATAATTCAGAAATAATTAATTCTATAAATTGGCAATTACTGGGATGCAATGTGAAAAATGAAACTTCAACAGTATGGATCGGAAATAAAGGAGCTCACACAAACTGCCATAAAGATACATATGGTAATAATTTAGTTGCTCAAATTTATGGGAGGTATATTGAAACATTGTTAAAATAATGTTATACAATAATTTAACTACTGACAACAAAGCAGTGACATTTTTGTTATTTAAAGGAAACAGTGGATTTTATATCCTAAAGATGTACAGAATTTTTGTGAAACCAGAGATCCTTATGAAGAATCTACTATTTATACCAAATTAAATTTTTTTACTCCTAGTGTAAATGAAATCAATCATTTAAAATTATTAAAATATATGCCAAGAATTGTAACACTAGAACCTGGAGATTTGTTATTTGTTCCACATGGTTGGTGGCATTTTGTAGAATCACTTGATATAAGCATTAGTGTGAATGTATGGTTTCCACTAAAAACTGATTGCTTCAACAGGTTAAGTGAAGCACTTGTTAAACTTGTAGTAAATAAAATTGGAATTGATATTCCAATTGCAAGTAAACACGATAAAAGTGATTTATACCAATGCTTAAATTTTGTAAGTAAATCATTTGAAAAGTATAATAATTATTTTTAAACTGGTAAATCTATAGTAGATATAAGAATCTATATTAGCAATATTTGTTAATTTTAGTCACTTAGTAGTCAAAATTAATGTATAAAAAATATAAGTATCAAATGGGACACTTAAATTTTGCACAAACGTTCAGTTAAACATTGATTTGTTATGTAAATTACCCAGTCAATTTCAGTGTTACCCACAAACTATAGTTTACCTTTTAAAATAAGTTTAAATAAACGAATTGCATTATTTCAGGTCCAGCAGTCACTTACAGAATGCAAATTAGCGGAAAAATCTGTTAAAATTTTGACACAAAAAGAATCTACAATTGCAGATGATAATATACTCAAAAATATTTTTATAAATTATTCAAATTCAGTAAAAATAATAGAAGAAATGTCTATGAAAGAGTTTGCAACATTTTTAGAAAACAGAAGTTTGCGTTTTAAAAATAATGATATTGATTCAATTGATACAGAAATAAATGAAATTTCAGTAAATCATCAATTAGAAAGTGAAGTTGTAAACGCACTTTGTAATTCAAACATAATGCAACAGGTTGTTGAAATGTTATGTGTTAATAATTTTAACAAAAATGTATAGACTTATAGATAAAAATAATGTTGAAATTGCATTTAAATGTAATAATAATACATGATATAACTACAAGGTTAAATGTAAAAAAAAAAAAAAAAACTGAAATGTAGAATTTTAAAATAATAAACTAAAGAAGATTCAATTAAATTTTATTTTATTAAGTTTTATCGCTTATAAGACACAAAAATTACTGCTATATTAATATCTATAATTTAATAATTTATATGTACATATAATATATACAAATTACACACTGACATTAGAAAAAAATACACATTAGTATTTCTTATTTTTATAAAAATATACAAAATTCTATTGAACCAAATAATAATCATTTTGTACAACACTTAGCAAAAATTAAGTGTACATATGTTAAAGTAGAAATTATTTTTAAGAATATTATAATTAAAATCAAGTCATACAAAGAGTTAAACTAATATAATAAATCATATGGCATGATAGTTTATAATTTTTTTATAAGTAATAATTCAATTGGAAAAATTTGAACCTAATAATTATATGTTTTATAATTTATTTAACACATACTCTCGGTCAGGATGTAACAATTTAATTTTATAATTAAAAAGTATACAAAATGTGTAAAATATAATTAAGGTTATTTATCTCTTTGCAAGACTTATAAAACTGTTTATGCCAAAATATTTCTGTGTGAAAATAAAATAGACATTTTTATTTAAATACAATATAATGTGTATTATATTTATGCTTAAGTAAGAGCGTAGATGTAAGAAAAGTTAACATAATATTTTTAGATACATTTTAATATATTTTAGTTAAATTCTGAAAATATTTCATAAACATCTGTTTACTTATGAGTGCTAATTTTTCTTATCCTCTTGATTGAATACAGAAAGTTGAATTAATAACATCTGGTTACTTAAATTTATCTTAAAAACTGTCAATAATGTTAAAAATATATATGTATGTAATCTAAAATATATTTTGGCGCCAAGCAAATTTCATGATTACATAATATAATGCTCCATTGTTTATAAAATAATAAAAATGTATAAAAAATGAGAGGAGGACTTATTAATAGGCACTAATTATGGAACTTGATTACAAATATATTAATTATTTATTAACTTAAATGGAACATTACATGTTAAACATTTATACTCACAGTAGAATTATGAAACACTCAAACAAATCGTTAAGCAAATAAAACCACTAGATTTAAAATCACATTATTATGAATTATATTTAATTACTATTAAATAGGATAATGTTATTTAATTTTTTAAATTACTTGTTTATTAAACGTTTTATCTGAGTGTGTAATCTTTTCTGTATCACATAGTCATATAATTAAACTTTATTATGAAATTTTAACTGCCACTTTTTATAAAATTGATAAAAATTCATGCAAAATGCTTTATAAGGAGCGAAAAATTTATTTTTTTGTTACAAGTGAATATGCTTATACAGTTTGTGCAATAAATTAGTAATTTAATACTATAATTTTTTAGAAAGAATTGTTTACATAATTCATCAGTAAATAAAAATTAACGTTTATAGCGGTAATTTTTAATAAAATAAAGTTTCTCATTTATTATATAATATAAAGTTTCTTTTATGCATGAATTAATTAAAAATTATCAATAATTATATGTTGATCGTTATAAGCAAATTTGATTCTAATAAAATGAATGAATAACAATATAAACTTACTAAAATTCAACATTATAAAAAGGCAGTCAACTATAATTAAAAAATATTCAATTAATCTCACTTTTCAATTAATTTGAATATAATTTTGTCAATAATTAAAATAAAAATTATATCGATTAATGAAATTAATTATTACAAAAGCAATTTTTTTAGTGACAAAATTAAATTCGCATTGATTAAATTATACATTTAACAGATAGCTGGAAGTAACTTCTGTTACCAAAATCTTATATTAATTTATTTAATTCTTTGTTAATAAATTCATGAAAATAAGTTTACTTATTATTTGTTATTTATGCTTATTAATTTTTAGTAATTTAAATAAATCTTATGTGAATATATTATTTACATTCTATTTAATTTTACTATAGTTTTTTGTATAATCCAACCATACTTTTTTTGTATGTAAAGTACATACGGGTTTTAAAACTCAATTATACATTAACAAAGATTTAAATAAAATAAATCTTTTCGATTTTGACTTTATTTAATTGATTTATTAATCTATACCTTAAAATGGTATTTAAAGCATATTAAATTAAATGTTGATTAAAAATAATCTAATTTTTACAACACTGAATCATAGCAACCTTGGTTTTTCAAATGTTTGTTTTTTTATACATATTTTATAAGTATTATAACTCTGTATCGTAATTTTACATAATGGCATTACTTCGTTTCGAGATATAAAATTTTGATAGATACAAAAAAATAATGAAAAAATTTGGAAATTTGGAAATTTGTATTATATAGTTATATAATAATTAATTATTATATGTTAGCTCCATGTTATATCATAGCCATTCCAATTCGTACTTGGCGCTAAATGTACTCTTCTGTTATTATAAAAGAACGTCACAACTCCACGGTAGCCAGTTCTTGGTACTCCGCTCTATTTTTAAACAAACAGTACATATTAAATCGTAATTTTTAATTTAACTAAATTTCTAAAGCAATGTTATTAATCATTTTATACATATTTTAGTAAATATAATAAATAAAACAAATTATAATTTAAAAAAATCAGTAATCGAAAATGTATTAATTTCTATTATTTTATATATTCACTTAAGTTTGTATTATTTAACTTATAAAAAGAATATCAATAAAAAATATTAGAAATAATTTGTAGCGACACAACAATGTTGAATAATTAATTTTATTACATTTTTACTAGAACCGAATTTCCTGTATTAAATTTCTTAATAAAGCGACTGGATGATGATGTTCAGAGAACTCTTTTGAATAAGAATCGAAAGGGAAACAAAGGTAGCTGTATGCTTAGATTTTCAGTATATACGATTTATGTACAACGCACATGTGTATTTATGTAAGTATTGCTACAAGTTATTTCTTTGTTCTGTCAAATATATATTTGTAATTTCCTATGCCAAAAAACAGTTGTCTATATTCTGTGCTGTAAATTCACAAAAATTAAAAAAACTATTGTTATATTACAATTTCTAAAAACCGGATTTTTTATTTAGTAAATACACAGAAATGTTAAATAAAAAATATGTACATTTAATTGAAAATATAGAATGCATTTATAACATTTAATCAATATTACTTACTCTAAAGTCATCCATTAAACCAAGCATTTTAGCAGTGCTTTTATATGATTGACGGGTATGATAAGGAATTCTAACAGTACCTGGAGATATTATATTACCAGATTTTAGTTCAGAATAACTTACTACTTTTGATTGATAAACCTCATTGACAAAGGCAGAGTCATAATTATTCTGTAAAATGTTATAAAATTATATTAAAACTCTTCAATGTACCTTCAAGTTTATGATAACAATGTACCTACTTTTAATAAATAAGTTAAATTCATCTTCGTAAAAGGCACATACTTTTCGTTTAGTTTAATAAACTTCAGATATTTTTCATAAAAGAGTCCACTAAAATGAAAATAAAATGGTATTTTCATTATAATATTAAATTATGAATTTTTATAATCATAATTTTGTAATCTTACTTGCTAACTCCTATTTTGCCAAATGTTCTAGTTCTTGATAATTCAGGTCTAATGCAAGCCCGATTTTTACGTTGTTCAGGTTTTCTTATCCAGTCATCCCAATACCTTAATAAAATGTTATGTGTATTGAACAATAATTACACAATAATTATTTTAGGAAAAAAGTCAATTACATATTTCAAATGCTAAATATAAAATGTTAACAATTATTGAAATGTTGTGATAATTTATACATCAAAATAACTCTTGATTATGAAATTAATAAATTACACCTGAAATAGTTTAAATATATCAATTATACAATTGTTATATGTGCCATTTCACACAAAAGTAACATACGTATTATTTGTGAACAATGACATATATGAAATATTTATTTTTACATAGACTATATCTATACAGATTTTCTAATTATTTATGTTTCACGTATATTTTTTGAGCAGTTTATATTTCTTTTTTTACGTAATATTAATTTTTCGTATAACGTATATCTAACAGATATTAAAATTTTATTTATTTTTCATAAAATCTGTGTTATATAATTTATTCATATTTGTTGTAATTTGTCTATTTCTAATGAAATAGATCTTCTATCAATTATTCGTGTAACTAATTGGAAACAAAATATAAAGTATTCAATATTTAATTTCACAAAATATTGAAATAAAAAATATGTTATTCAATGTTCTATTGGAAAATAAGAAACATATCAGACAATCTTAGTAACCTGGCATATATTTTAATTCAATAATTTATAATTTGTAATATTATAGTTAATATACATATTATATAGCATTTTATAAAGGTACACCTGATAAAATAATAAAGCTATAATTCAGTGTGATTGTTTAAAATCAAACAAAAGAATAAATTAGTTCATTTAAATTTGAATTAGAAATTGTATTTCTTATAGCTTACACTACATTTATATACGAGTATTTGTATATGTACATATAAACTTTCATTCGTTAACTTAATGCACAAACACTAATATTATTATTTGTATGAAATTTTAATAAAATGATATTGAATTATAGAGTTTTGTATAGGGTGGGTTGTACCCAAAAATTATAGACATACGCAAATTAACACTTGATTTCATTGATAGATAATCTGAAAATATTTCATTCACAGGATATTCAATGTTGCTGAAGCAAGATCAATGAATGGTGGATTAAAGGTGTAAAGCAATAACTCTGTCAAGATCCGAACAATCTCATATTCAAATATACAGATCAAACAAACTTGGTAAATGTTACATTTATAATTATATTATGGATATTTAATTTGATTCTAAAATAAGTTTCTAGAATAAAGTTGACATTATTAATTTTGCGTTAAAAACTAAAAACTCATAACATCTAATGATCCCATTTAATTTATATTCAATATTTTGCATTATAAAACATGCAACCGCACAGATAAACTCAACTAAGTCTCTAGTTAATATAAATCTAATTAAGACCCTGGGTCAAAATCCTAATTAGGATCATAAATAGATTGTTCTGTTAGAGTTCACAGTTATCTGACTTTTCATTTACCAGTGCATCAAAGACACATTTGAGTTCACTGACTCATTTCTCGATAGATTTATTTCTCCTATAAGCAATTGCAGCAAATATATGTTCATTCTTTAATTAAAAATGCGATTTAAAAATGCAACGCAGCAAAGCAGGATTAAAACTCTACTAGAAACACGTTCTCCAAAACAAATGTTTACACGACTGCTAGATCCTGAACGCAGGCCAAATAGACATTAATTCTCCTTCCGTGTGAAGTCGCCAATTCGAAAGTCGTGACTTAATATAATAAGACGTCATATCTTTCAACGCGAACTTTTTCGAATGATTTAGCACGTGTTCCTTGTTTGTTCCATTACCGCGCGAGAGATTTCGACGTAACAAACTTGGCGATTCATCACGGTGCGCATCGCAGGAACAGAAGCGGTAATTTAATAAACGCAGAGAAGCAGCACATTAGCGAAAATTTACTTCGGCTTCGTCTCCGGCATCCGCAAAGCTCTTAACCGCGGTTTTCTAGACTACGTCGGCCGGAAAGTACCGTAATAATTTCGCGTTAGCAAGATTTCCAAGTGACATATACGTAAAATTGTATGACAGAGAGTTACGACCGAGGTCGTGTCTTTTTTTCCTCTCTTGGGAACTTTATTTGTCCTTTTTTCCTTTGAAACTTATATTAGAAATGATATTTTAAATGCCTTTGTATTGTTTTAAGAGAAATTAAATTACTTCTTACGAATTCTGGAAAGAAATTTAATTATGGTTACCTTTTATCACAGTTGAAAGAGAAATTATATTTGTTGTTAAAAAAGGAAAGTAAAAACAGAAGAGAAAAAAAGAGAATTATTCTGGAAGGAATGAGAAATAGAAACAGTTGATTTTATATTATTTTTATTTCTTTGAATTATCTTATCATTCAGCAAACAAAAATTAAAATTATATTTAATTATTGAAATCATTCCTTAAATGTTATTTTGTTTGTTAAATAAAGAAAATTTCTATTGATACAGACTTTTATAATTTCAATTAATATATTGGCATTATTATAAATAATCTCTGTCAACATTATTCGAACATTTTTTGGAAATATATTATAGAATTTATAAGTATTGAATACTTTTTTTAAACATTTAGCGTACAATATAATTCATATTTGACGCACGTGTTATCATTGAACATACTTTATCAATTAATCAAACATCTGTGATTCTAAATAAGACTAATTCTGAGTAAGTGTAC
>JABFOX010002547.1:0-11306 GCA_022817665.1 Axea sp. ZL-2020 | reverse complement strand
AAATCTGATCAGATGAAATTATACTCCTGTTATAGTATAACACACAATTAAACTAAAAATATTACATTTATAATTTCCATCAAAATAAATGAAAATATAATACGATTAAAAATATAATCTGATTAAGTACATCTAAATATCTATAAGTATGCATACACATTTTTTTTTAATATGATTTATTCGAGCAAGCACTGCTGTAATATGAAAAAAAGTTAAAAATAATAAAAATTGTTTATTTTAAGTTAAAATTTTGTTTCAATACATAATTAAAATTATAATATTGAAAGAAATAAATAGTTTTGAAAATGTGTCAGTGTATATATGCACGTAGAATAAATAATTTTGCATACATTATTAAAACTAGTACTATAAAAATATAAATAAAAAGGATTATTATCTGGCAATGATAATACTCCATTGATTTGATTATTTTACTTCATTGAACGATAATTTGATCACGTTAATTTCATCAGCAAAGGAATGATATTAAGAAATTAAGATAAACTTAATTACCATAACATGTAACACATTTTTATAACATTTTAACGAAAAGAATTACGATTAATTTAAATGGTGAAAAATAATTATCGATGAATTCAGATCAAGTAAACTAAATATAAAAATAATCAAAATCAGTCACAAATCTTATTGCATAAAAACTGTTGATATAAAATACATTAAATTTTAAAACATACTATATAATCTTAAAACAAGCATTTTGAAAAGTATTCCGTTCTTATGCATAAATTCTTATGTACGTATCTGAAACGAACTTCCACAAATTATATTACAATTCAAGATATTTCTAACCATGTAAGAAAATAATTTTATTTAGTCGAGCTCATTATTTGTATAAAATATAAATTTTTCTTTTATAGAAAATGATGTTAATCCTAGAAAAATAAAAATAGTATAATAAATTAGTCTAAATAATAAAATTTTGACATACAGTAATTTATAAAAGGAAATTTTGTTACGGATGTAGAAATACACTTTTTTTAATATAATTAAATTAATACCAGTTCTATGAATTATTTTTATAACAATCTAAAAATGTTTGCTGAATAAATTAAGTATAACTTCATATGCTCAATTACAATTTTATTCGTTTAAATATTTTTCCAAATATATATTTATTCCTGTAAAATTTGAATTAAAACGGGAAATAATTTATACTAGTTATAAATAATGAAAGTTTTAATGAAAAGAAAAATAAACAAATGAATGTAATATCCATCAGAATATACAGAACGATGAATATAGTAATATTTAATCATTCGAATATAACTCCATTTTTACAAAAAGTTAATTTATTATTAGGATAATTTTACATTTCAGTTTCTCGTTAAATCCAAATAATTGCATTAATTAAATTAAAAATAACGATAGTTCTATATTCATATAAAAATGTATTTCAATTACAATAATTTCATAAGCTCAAATGCAAATCCAGACAATTTAATTAGTTATCACTTGAATTACATATAAAATTATATTTTAAACTTTCCATCTTTTAAAAACTGTTATTAAATTTTCATATTATCATCATAATTATAATTCACCCCCCTTGCAAATAAAATTTACTGTTCTAAAATGTATTATAATATTTATATTATATTATGTATTGCAGAAATACATAATTAAGTTACTATTTTATAACTTGCTTTATTTCCAATATTTTTCATCATAGTTTTTTTTTCTTTTTTTAATATTCTAGTTTAAATGCATTCAAACGCAGTACCAACCACTATACTTAGTATTGCTTTATACAATGTTCAAAGCGTTTGTAAATTTAACCATTTTTATGATATATGTTGAAAAATCTACTGTTAGCATTACTAAACAGACATTGTAACTCTTAAATATTGTATATTAATTCTTTACTTCAAATGCTTATCTTGTCCAACTTTGTTATGCAAATTATATACATTCATGTGATTTACAATCGTCTGTGTATTAAACTAGATTAACAAAATTGAACTTAATTTATAAGATATTTATATGTATTTTTTCTAACACATTATTTGCCTTAATTTAGTTACTCATTTCATCGTTTCAATTTATGTTGTGACCATTAAACTAAGATACACGTAAATGCAATGCTAGAATAAATATTTTATATTATTACATGTTTATTTTACATTCACTTTTGTATCAAATTTATATTAATGAAACAGCGTAAACAACATAATCTGTCACGTGCAAGACACGTATGGATATTGTGTACAAGCCATACTTTTGCTATATTTCTGCCAGATCAATAGCGTACCGCACTAGACCAATGTCATAATTTTTCAATAAATAACAGTATGGCATCAATCTGCCAGAAATATCGCACCAACATGTTAGAAATATGACAAGATCTATATTCATTCCAAGCGCGCATGCTAGCTCCGATCTTCTTCGCAGGAGTGTAGAAGTTCGAACTCATCTTTAATTATAATAATACCCTTTCTTCGTTCGTAGCTCTATATATCTGTAATCGGTGTTTATTCATGCTCGATGATTGCACGCAAAAGCCATTACACGTCGCGTTATCTCAACGTCAATTCAATTGAAAAGGCAACGAGAAAAGAAAATGGAGAAACCCTCATTTGTTGAGAAAAATGCCAGATCAAAATGAAAATCAAAAAATTGCGGTAGTGCGCTGCAGCAGATTAGATGAACCGACCTTGTCCGCGTTGGTTTCGTTAGCAACAAATAACGCAATCACATAAGTGCTTTTGTGCAGTTTATAATGGCTATCGACACGTACGCCGCGCGGGATTAATCTCGCGCGTTAGCCTTGAAATGCCAGAGCAATCAGTTGGCGGAGACAGGAGGCGAAGCGGTCCTCGTAGTCGGCGTTGTCGCGATTAATCTTGCATCTAAATTGTCGGAGAATGTGACCCGAGCGAATGAGGTGAACGAGGCTCGGGGAGTGGGTCGACATTCGGACACGGGGTGGCGATCGCACGAACTCAAAGTGGGTGGTGTCCGGTCAAGCCTTCCGACGGGGAAAGACAAAGGAAAAGAGTGGAAAAATAGCAAAAATAAAAAGCGGAGTCGTAGGTCAACTCTAGGCACCGAACCGATATAAATCAGTGACATGCGTTTCGCAACCGTTGATTTACCGATGTTGAGACGCGCGAGAGCTTACTTGACTCGGACATTCCTGCATGGAGTCTGTCACGTAGTCTTTAAAGTCCTTGTCTGTGACGGTTGGTGTCACGGGATCACATGCCGACTCCAACGTTTACAATTTCGTGGATTTTTGATCGCCGACGAAGATTGTTAAGCTCGATAGATAACGATGTTAAGCTATTGTTTAAGAATGGAAATGAGTTTTCTCAGTGTAACCTTAAGTGCCATGCGGATATCAGATAATTTCAAGTTTAAGTAATGATATAATTATTTTTTGTAAACAAAAATAATGAAATTAACAAGGTGATTATAATGTTGCTGGTGTAATCACAGCAATACACTTTGATAAAAATTCAATATACAAAGGGCGTTCAATAATTCTTTAGAAAAAGTAGAAAAATACATTGCTTTGGCTAGATTTTTTTTCTTTCGGCATAATCTTTTGTGTTAATCAATGTAATGAAACTATAATTGCAGCCTAGTGAGTGATTACGCTCATAAAATACAAAGCTTTTTCGATGTTACGAGCGCCGTGTGTTGGATTTTCTAAGGACTTCTTGAGCACCACATGTACCGATTACTCTATTATGTCAACATTTTTGTATTTGAGAGGTATATTCGAAAAGTCGGAGTTTCGAAAATTTCCGATCGATATGTATTTTACTGCAACGACAATCGTCTACCACCCTTGGGTGACGCAGTTGCCCGTGTTGCAAAAACTGTTAGTCATTGCTGTCGTTCATATCTGTCATTAAGTTGCAAATAAAATGAAAGACAATGATATTTATAAATATTTTGTGACAAATACTTTATCGGTAAAATATAAAATAACTGCGATGCAATGGTAGATTATTAAGAAGAATCGATATCTTAAATGCACGTTTCAGTACGTTTATCTCAACATATTTCATTACATTGAATGAATAAATTATATATCTAGTAGAAAAACAATTATACAGACATTATATATATTATAAGTGAATAATGAAAATAAATGTAAAATTATACATTGTTAAATGCAAAAAATACACTGTGCGTACTATAAAATACTCTTATTTCCAAAAATAATTAGAAAATTTATCGTGAAACGGATTTAATCTATAAGGAATCTTTTATATTTGCTATGTAAATAATAGGAACAATACTTAAAAATTACCAGGCTGATATTAATCATGGTATGACAAGCAAGAAACTATCATAATTTATGCAACTTTTGTTACAGTTACTGCAAGATATATTCTTGCGAAATAAGTTACATACTGTAAATATTTGCCATTTTTAAATCATATATTCATATATTATAATGTAGTATTCAATTTAAATGATTATTATATATTTATTTATTTAACTAACATTTTATTTATTTTTTGCAACTCCGTATTTTTAATTTTTTTTTTTACATTTCTTTCGTTATTTTAATATTATTTGATACAAATATACTTTTGACATATGCAATTACAGTAATATTAGTTTATATAATTTAAGGAACTAGTTTTGAGTATACTTATATTGATAGCCATACTCTACGTAGAAATAGCGTTAGTTTACCAGTCGTGAACGATCGACCAAGTAGGTCGGTAGTTTGCCAGTACTGGCAAACACATGAAATGAAACACCAATGTACTTTGTGATAGTACTGACTAACGATTGGTACAGCAGTAATCCAAGGAATGAACAATTTTATTATTCCATTTTCTGTATGTGCTTCATGAATGGTTTATATATTATTCATAAAGCACTTATATGAAATAAATTGAATTACATAATTCATTATAAATAATAATTATATTTTTCTTAAAATTCATATGCAATACATGGACAATCTATATATGAATTGTAAACAACACGTATATGATTTACATATAATATGTATACTTTTAAGATAATTTATGTATACTCCATGTACGGTGCATATCTAATTCACATCCGATTTATACATAGTCAATATATGTCATGTAAAATCCGTATATGTAATGTACGCATGATTTATGTGTATATGATTCATATAATATAACTGCAATTATTCAGCGTATTTCTGATATTATAATATTTTTAAAATTAATGTCAGCAATGGACCAAGGATGGACCAAGGCATATTGAGGTATCATCTTGATTATGCGTCAATCATTGGCAAAAGGTTTTCAATATTTTACCAATGCTGACTGGGATATTAATTTCCACATAGGCAATATTTTAATTGAAAGAATATAAGTTAAAGTTGTCATATTTTTAATACCAGATTTCTTATTGTTTTTTCCAATTGAAAACAGAAATTGAAAATATAAAAAGAAGAAAAAACAAACAAACAAATATATTTTTTAATTCATGATATTTCTAACAAACGGTGCGATTATTAATATCTTTTTCAAAAATATATATCTTCAATATTTAAAAAACAACATTTAATTGTATATTATATTTTATTTTTAAAAAATACTGAAATGAATTCATAAAGAATTAACATTTTAAATTTAAGTTAAAATTAAAAATTAACGTTTTAAAAATCGCATAAATTGTACTGTATATATCACGATAAAATTTTACCAATATAATAACAACAGTAAAATTGATCACTCTTAGAAAAATCGTATTTAATTTAGTATGATAATAAATATACTAAATCGTATTGTTTATCGTTGCTTTACCACAACATTGATAAAATTGTAATCTTTTATTTGGTTAAATATTCTATTTAATGTTTTACATAATATAATTCAATAAATCCACTAAACTATCTTTTACAGCTAAGCCGATTCTTTAATTGTTTAAAGAGATCATTAGAAAAGATACAAATAAAGAATAATTATTTATGATTGTATTACCGACTGAAGTTGGATATTGACAGAGAATAAAAGATTTGCTTGGCATTGTTAATAATGAATGTTGATAATTGGTGATGTAGACTGAAATCGTACTTCAACGGCGAGGTGAACAGGGTCAATTGATGTAAATAGATATTAGTCACTCGATGGGAAACTGTGCTCTGAAATAAAAAATAATTTTATAGAGAAATGTGTGCACATTCTAAAGAAACCAATACAATATTTTCTATTCGTTCGTACAAATAGATTAAGGGATATAACATTGAACTGCAATTAATTATGCGCAGATAAAACTGCATTCTGCGCTCGCAAACCATCTCAAGTGTGAAAGATTCTTAAATTACCAGCAAACTTGTTACTTTGGCATATAAATGTTATTGCAAAAGATAACGTTATATTTTTTCTAGATCATTACTTTTACATTATTTATGTGTTTATTTTTAAAAATGTCGCAATATTTCCGCCAATTATCGTACCCCAGAAAATCGACTACATTGTTCTCACCTGTCATATCTTTGACGAAGTTAAGATCAAAATCAATAATCGTTATATTCATTAAGCATCAAACGATATCACGTCAATCCTTCCATTATAATTAACCTACATTCAAAGCAAAAGTATTTAATAACAATTAATGAACAAACATCAGTTATTCAACCTGTTATAATATAATTACTTGAACATCGTAGGCATTGTGGACCAATGAATGAATGAATTTTTCAACATGTGTGCACTGTAAAAAAAAAGTAAAACTGCACGGTATTTTAAATTACGTGCAAAATACAAAAACTATATCTATGGATACAATGTTACGTTAAATGCTCTATTAATTTTTTATAATTCGAGGCATTATGAGTCAAAACGTTTAGAATTCATAACAGATTCAACGCACTTGACAACCAACGTTCTCGGGGAAATACTATCTTATTTAAAAAGCTATTTACAAATAAATTTTCGTAATAGGGCTAAAAATAAAAGTTACAATTGCATCATTACACTCGAATTACTACTACAGGAAAAAATGTATTTTATTTTATAAAAATCAATTTTATGTAAATGTTTTTATTCGGAATTTGTGTTATGAATTTACAAATATACATATAATAATTGACAATGAATTGAAAAATCTATAAAACTTTACACAGATTTTTTTTTATAATTATTTGATGTATTTTTGTTTAAACAGAATGAAAATAATATTAACATTTTTAGTTTGATTAAAACTCATTCTTAAGTTTGGTGTCTTATTGTTTCATTAAATAATATTGTTTAGTATGAAATTTCAAAATGGAAATGAAGCATCAAAATGTATTCCGATATATTTCGATAAATAAAATTACAATATAATTTAATTGTAACTAAATACACGTGAGAAATTGGTGATAAACTAATGCTTACAAATGTTATACTAATCATGCTAAAAATCTAAATATAGTTTAACCGACTTAATGAATCAAATGAGTTGCTGTCGTCTATTATTTATAAATAACTAAGATTAAAAATTAAAAATCTTAATTATGAATTACGTAGTTTACATGATCCATTTTAATATCCTACTCTTACACTACCGTCTTCTAATTCTTTATTATATAGCATATTTACCACCCTCCATTTACACTCTTTTTACAATTTCATACCGCACTTTACATCCATTTTTCACCTCTCCATCTCATTTAATGTCTCATTTCTATAACCCTCATTATTTTTCTCTATACTGAAAAAAAATTATTTTTGCTCTATAATTTACATAACTCTGTGTTATCATACTATGTTACATTATTTAAATTTTTACATAAACTATTGCAGTATAATAAAATTAAATGAATGTAAAGTTTTACTGTGAAAGTAGTTAATATTAGATATAATGTAAGCGTTAAAAAAACATTTTATCAGTGAAAACCAATTTCAATTAAAAGTGAACATATGATTGCAATACAGTTTAAAAATATTTTCTAAAAAAATTATACCAAATGTATATTTGAGCACATAATAATATTAAACTTTAATTAGATTTGATTAGTTTTTTATGTTTAATCTAACGCGTCTGGGTCTTATGTTAAATAAATATGTTAAATCAAATAAATCTGATCCAACATGTTTTTACACGTTGAAACGACGATTAGATTAGATTACATTCAGTTTTAGTTGCAATCAATTTGATTTTATAACATTAAACAAAGTAGAGGCAAATTTGCAAAAATAAAACAATTTTCCAACTCTGATGAGACCTCGATAATTTTTTCTGAACTGTATGTATTATTAACTGTAAAATAATTTAAAAGAAATGGTATGTCATAAAACGATATCCAACAAAAATGTGAAAATATATTATAAAAAATGATTGTAATACAATTTTAAAGAAAAAACACAATTAAAATACTATGTCTTAAATTTAAATTAAAAGGCAAATTGTTAATATTATATAAAAATTATATTAAAATTGTTTATGTATATATATATTTCAGTTACTACAATTACTATTATCTTATACAATAAAATAAATTGTTTGATCTTTTTTTGAAGCTATTTGATGTAAAAAAATTAAATATTAACTCAATATTTATATAACACATATTTGTTTGAAAGAAAAATCTAAACAAATAATATTTTTATAATGAAAATATATATCATTTCATATAGGTATGAAGTGAAAATTCTACAGTTTAGCTTCGACTGATTTATTTTTATTTAATAAACTGATAAAGTGTTCATAAATAAGTATAAATTTATGATTTGATTAAGATGATAATAAATGTGCATTATATGTATTTGTAATGCATTGGAACTCTAAACACGGAAATATAAACAGGTTTCTCATCATAGAGTTTAACTGTTACTGTAATATAATGATAAACATATTAGTATCATGAAATTTCCAATTTCAAATCGTATTTTTCGACACATATTTTATGTAATTTTGTGTGATAATTTACATTCTACTATCTAAACAAACTGTACAATAAATGCATCGAATGTAAATTTAAAACTTTAGTATTACTTTCACAAGTATCTACATATATATTTAAATTTTTTCTTATCAAACGCAAAATAATACATATATTAAATTTTACTGCAACTATTCTAAATTTACCATTTTTTCGAAAATGATTAGAACTATTTTTATTCGGAAATGTATCATAATACAGATTTATTCTTTAATAATTTCCAAGCAGAAAACAATTTCTGGATCAGATTGGGACAAGGTCGTCGAAATCTAGTCTGCTTAAATTCATATCGAATTCAGATGTAATACTTTTAAGATTCAAATGATGTTTACATTTGGGTCCTAAAATGGTTTATCTGTATAACTGTAGCACTTTAAGTCACATTACCTTAGAACAAAGATCCATAATTAAGCAATTCTAATAAGACTGCCATATCTGGAACATATGATAGCCAAATCTATTTTAGTAATGATAATGATCATATGATCATATCATTACTAAATCATATGATGATCAAATCTATTTTAGTAATATAACTTAAACCTCATTATTAATTACATCACAAACAAAACAACGTGATGAAATAGACCATAAATAATGTTTAATATATCTTTATTTATTTTATCAAATGAATATTATTTTAAAAAATATTTTTAATGTATATTTTATTAGAATAAATATAATATTCTCACTTAGCCTCTTTTTCTACAGTTTGGAACGATATTGAGAGTAAAAGAAGCAATCAAATAACACAAACAAAAAATATTACATAGTAGTGAAATGAGTAAATTAATAAACTATCCATTATTGTAATGTAAATTGTGAACGATTTAATAAAACTTTGCATGGTATACTCATAGTAATAAGTAGTATTGTATATATAATCATTTAATTATTGATAAATTAAATATCAAAAATACCAACTAATTTTATTAACGAAAATTATTATGGAATACACAATTATTTAATTAATTTAATTATATTTATAAACAAATATCCAAAAATATTAATATATATTAGAGGAACCGGAAATGAGTGTAGTTTTTTAACTTTAAACTCAGATACATTTTTAACAAGTTTTTCTTTTTAATCAATATTGTAATTTTCCTTGTTATCAACAATCTTTTGTCCGCATTTTCAATGCCTGATCGATAAAAATCAAATGATTTTTGAGCAAAATATCTCGAGATGGTATTTTGGACATCATCCAAATTTTCCGATTTTTTGCCACTTAAAAAATATTGTAGCGACTGAATATGTGCAGAAATAAATGGAAATCCGATGCTGCAATATGGGTCGAGTGTGGTGGGTGAGGCCACTTAGCAGTGGGAATACTTCCCACTCCAATTCAACGTTTAATGTACTGGGATAAACATCGCAAATGTTTTTGGGTAACAACTGTTGCATTACTACCCTTGTGAAATTTAAACATATACAATGCCGAATATGTACCTCTTCTGGTATTTGGTTGGCCATTTCACTATAAATTGCAAAAGAAAATTTAAGATATAATTATTCACAAGCAAACAAGTTACTTATTAAACTTAATTAAACCTTAAAATGTTTTTGGTGCTACTTTGAAGTACACAAAATGATGAACAAATATTGACATACGTAAAAACGACATTACTTTCCGGTCCCTCTAATAAAGCATTCAAGAAAAAACAATGACGAAAAAGATCATAGGAGTCAGTACATGTTAAGTTATTCGTCTTATCTATGATCATCACTTTATATGTTCTAGTCAAGAGGTATTTTAGCACTTTAACTTTTTAATACAGCTCTTTCAAAAATACCATTCTTGTATTAAAAAAAAAGAAAAAAAGAAAAAAGAAAATGAAACTACAGCATAGTCCAATGAATTAAATATCGAATCTACTAATATGTGTTACATTATTTTAAATGGAATTAATTGCAATATTTTAACAGTTCAATCTCTTTTAAATTAAATGGATGGATATCAAATCTTTGTTTCAATTTAAATTCCTTTTTTGATATTTAATTATTTTTTTAATCATTCATTAATCTAAGATATTTGTTAATAAACTTTAATCGAATTTGTTTCTGATTAATTTTAATAATGGAATTTATAAGGTGGGAATAGTTATGTAAAGAAGTGAAAACTTTACAAAGACTTTCTATACAATATTTTGTCGCTGGATTATTTTATTATTATTATTATTCTTATTGTTGTTGTTGTTGTTGCTACATGGTGTTTGGAACTTGACATTTCATTACCGTGTTAATGCTAGAACTCTATTTCTTCCGGTTTCTCGCCAATTTCGTCCACGGTGTACCTTCGCTCCTAATTTCCTCAAGATCGATTTTAATATTATCCTCCCCTGTTCATTTCGATCTACCCAAGGCTCTCGTACTAGTCGATTTACCTTTCTGTACACTGTACGCCGGCCCTTCC
>JABFOX010002546.1:0-11306 GCA_022817665.1 Axea sp. ZL-2020 | reverse complement strand
GTGTGGTATCATTTGTATTTAAAAAGACACTAACTCCGTACACGCATCCATAATGCATGGCCTTAATAACTTTAGAAAGAGAATCTAGTGAAATTCTGTCACAATATAAAGGACATTCTATACTACGTTACACATGCCACTCATTATTACAATATAGGGCAGGCGTATATAGTCTAACATTTTCTTTATATTGGTAATAATACAATATAAAGATAAAAAATACAATTATATAAAAAGTATTGTATAATAGTAATTAAAGAGAGAACATTTTCTCTAAAAGTATATGTTCATTCTTTATTAGAAATTATTTTAAAAAATTATAGATTATCTAAAGCTAACAAATCTCAATAATATAATATTACAAAATTGTTTAATTTTAGAAATTATAAGTTTCATATTGAAAACCGTAAATTTAAATGACAGAACTAAAATTAAAAAACTGTTTTCAAAGAAATCATTATTATCACATTACTCGCATGATAAAACAGTCGCGTAATTATATTATTAACTACAGTTGATAATATAATAGCTATATCACACAAAGATAAGTCAATATGATCGGTAAGTAATACTTTTAATAATTAAATATAATTAATGATAATAATTAAGTTGATGCTTTAAACTTATGCACGTAAGGTAAACAAAATTAAATAACATTTTATAAATACAAAATATCGTAGATACATTATGAGTATCATTGTTTTATTTATATTTATTTTATATATTATATAATAACTGTTGTAAAAAACAGAATATATATCTGATTCTATAATGGTGTAAATAAAAATTGCAACCCTGTTTCAGACAATGCATCAAGTCTGTAATACCGATGTTAGTTAATATTAAAGTGAAGCGTAAACTGTTCTTATCGACATGGCAGATTTGTTGATAAACATTTGTAGATTTTGAAAAATTATTATATATTTTTATTCTTTGTCACAATACATGTTTGTATAACCTCTCCTACAAAGGTATTCTAGTCTAAATATTCTCCTATCAATGAATCGCTGTTTGTACAGTTTATAAAAATTTGATTAGCAAAGCATCTAATAATGGTACAACAATATTTGGCATTACACCAAAATATTAATTTAACCAATTTAAAAAATTCCTTTTTAACTCGTATACTTTTATCTCAAAAATGAATTACAAATATTTGGCAACAATGAGCACAAATTTATACTTTATAGTAGAAAATATTTTCCAATTGTGGTACAATCGTCTAATGTTAAAAGAAAAACAAATTGCATTAAAATGAAACACATATTTGTTTAAATGCTCAGTCTTTTAAGGTGAATATATTTTCTCGTGTTTAAAGAGTCCACTCTGGTCAATTTATGGCAATATAATATGAGCAGTGGCGGAGCGTGGAGGAGGAGGAGCAACGAGGGAGTTCATCATTTTCACTCACAAAGGGATATCAAATAGTCTCAAAGAAAAGTAAGATTTTCAATTGGGAAATTTTAATTATTTTGATCGATTTCTAGGAAAAAAATTAAAATTAATAATTATTATAACATAATTAATTATTTAGTTTATTGATTCGTCTGATAAAATTAATTATAAATAATATGAAGTAATTGATAAATTTGCTTCATTAAAGAGAAAAAAATTGTATAAATAGTACTATTTTAACACTAGACTTTTTGTTTCAAATTTAAAGTCTAACCTGAGTTTATAAGCCTATTTATCTCGAAAAAAAGTAAGCTATTTTGATGAAGTATAATTAGATAGTGATTATTCGTATTATATAATATATATATATACTACATTTTCTTATTATTTGTATTGTATTCTTATTATGACCAAGTTCTGTATATTACATTACTGTTTCTGGAGGGAGGTAGAGGCACCAATAAAGTGTCATTCACCAGATGCTAGTTATGTTCGCTACGGCACTGAATATAAAATATAATTTGCTAACTTCTTAGCTGTATTCATGATGGCTCAACTTAAAAAGTTTTAATTACTTTGTATACAAAATAATTAAATTAACTAATAAGAACAAAACGATTTTTAAATCTTAGAGAAATATATTTATGTAGTCCAATGTATTTTTTCATGTTCGTATTAATGTTAAATTATATTACGTTTAATTCCTGATTTTGAAAACTAATTTAATTTTTCCCTTCTGGTTATAATTTATTATACTGTATTTTTTATCTTCTATCTATAAAAAAGAGACAAAAATCGATCGATATTTCTAATACTATGTAATTAAGTGATCATCACCAGTGCATAAGCTTAGCATTCAAATATTTTTATTATATTATCTTTAAATTTTGCTGAGATGTTTGAATTTGTTATTTTGCAAATTTGGTATTCGTATTTTACAGCACACATTTTAAATGAATTTTCAGACGGCGCAGAGATGTTTTCTCGCAATCGATTCGGGTAACCAAAATTACATAAGAGCAATATTCAGAATCATCCATCACGATTAACAAGGTATTAATTCCATATTAAACATGTGTCACTGATATATTAATGAAGGGTTTCTCGTTTTTGTAGACCTTATTGGCGTTAATTCCATCCATCTGCAATAAATATCTAAAAGGAGTACTACAAATTAATAAGGGATAAATGTTCATTTCATCGATTTTATCAGACTGCTCAGAGTCACAGTCATCAAATAAACCCTTCCTGTAACTCCAGCGTTCATCCACTTGCGAACCATCACTCGGAATCATCAAGAGTCACCTCTCCCGTAGCTTGGTAGCAACGTTGATTACGTTAAAGACAATACATGACTCTCATACTAATTGATTTGTCCAGTCAAACTTTCTCTTTCAGGTTCTACTTTCTAGTACGTAAATCACAACACCTACATTTCCCACTGCCTTTATCCATTTTTGACACGTATCGCTGATGCATTGCCAGTGGATCGTTCTTCTATTTCTTTTATTTTATTTTCGTTAGGATCATAGCTCATTCTAATTTGGCATCACATAGCTCTGTATACGATTACAAATATCTCTAGCACGTGTTTTATTAGGGTATTCAGAAAATTGCCTATTTAAATACATTTTTTGGTATTGGAGACAAGAATTAATTAACTGTAAAAGTCATAAATAAACTCATAGTTTATTATGATTTAGCTATTAAAAGACACTAATAACTAAGATAATATTGATAACTGTGATGTGTTGTGAAAATTACTACCAGAAGGATCAATTATTTATTTGTGTTCCAAATTTTCAATTATTTTTATTATTAATCCTGTGTTTTATTTTTAAATTATTTTTAAATTAATGTGTGAACCAGAATGAAACTCCGTGAGAAACTAACGAAATTCCTACACAAAAAAACCAAATTCCATAATGCACGAATAAGAAGATATTTTTATTGTTATATGTTGGAGTGTCGATTTGAATGCAAGTCCCGAATCAAACGAAGAAAATTGAATTAAGATTTGTAAAGTTTTGTTTGAATTGTAGGGGTTTTAATTCGAGAAAATATTTTATGAAAAATCGTGTAATAATTGTGTTTGTACGTTTATATTCAAATGTTTTACTACCGACCAGCTTGTTGACATTTGTTTAAATTCATGTCTTGAAATGTTAGATAGAATGTGTTGATTATTAGTACAAAAAACTAAATTTCTGCAACTAATCATATTTACAAAAGTGACTATTTTTGTTGGAACATTAAGGTTTATGATGTCATCAATCAGTACTTCCGGAATGATATTATTATCATACGCACCTCTAACGTCTAAGAAAACAGCTGATGTAGGATCTTTTTTATAGAAATTCAACAATATCTGAAATTATGATATGCAAATTATCGATACAAGATTTTGATAATATATCGTTGTTTTCAAACCACCATTTCATCCTCTCCATAATTTTGAATAAACAATTAGTCAGGGATATCGGCCTAACCTGGTCAGAATTATCTTTAGGTATAGTCATAACTATAGTATATATATTAGGTATAGTTATATAAACCTAAGGACACTCTACGATGCAATTTCAGTAACGATGATATAATCTCATAATTAATTTTTTCTATACCAAGAGATGATTTTAAATGTACACTATTTAAATAGTAATAAAATTCTTCAAATGAAAAAAAGATGATTTAAACAGGGCATTTCATCAGTTTCTCCCATATTGTTCACGATTTTCAAATTTACATTAGAGTATCTATAGTCTGGTCATTTTATCAATGCAATGATTAATATTTTTCCCATTTTTTTATTAAAAAAATTCAGATAATTTTTTTTAACCAAGCCATTTTTGAACAACTGGATTTTTGTTCAATTTCTTTTGTTCTTCCTGAAAAATCTTTGTTGTGTTTGCAACAATTTTTTTAAAATCTATGAATTGATTCCTATTATATCGCTCATTCCATCATATACTAATTCAGATAGTTTTGTTTTTTTTTCTTTTTTATTTTAAACGAACAGAGTAATTATAGATTCTCTTAACATTATTTAAAGCTATTTTTAATTTTATTTCTGAGGGATCTCGCTTCTGCTAACGAATCATTTAAAAATTTGATAAAGTAATTATATTTTAAAGTTACATCTAGGCTGATAAATTCAATACTATTAAATACAGGTTTACTTGAAATCAAAATGTTTAAAAATAATTCTCTTTTAAATTATACTCATAATGGATTTGCACTTAATACAGTGGCCTAACATTTGTATGAATATTAACAGGTAAATGGTCGCTTCCTCAGGAATCTTTCCCCGACCTTCCAATCGCAAGATCTACTCCAGGAAAAGCGAAACTCAGGTGAATGCTAAAAGAGTTAGAAACATCGTTAATAAGAGTGATATGAGTGCAACTTCCATCATTCAAGAGTATGAAACCATTAATGTAAGTATTATCAGAAATTACGTTACTTTTTTGGCGACATCTAGCACTAACCCAAGAGGGATGGTGGACGTTAAAATCGACGCCTATTGCAAAATGATCATAATTAAATTGTTTTACAGTATCAGTAATGTCATTCCATTCTCTTACCGAAATATTATTATTATGATATATATGAAACATTACTGAAACGCTGCTTTAGTGGATTTACACCAAAGTTACGATCACGGTACTTCAAGTTGAAGGAGGGGAGGGGGTGATCACGGTCCTACTATTGCTATCGGAATACCACATCGGTCCCGACCTTCCACCTTCGCCTATCATTGATATCTCGAAATTCCCTTGGATGCAGCATGTTGATGCCAAAAACCTCCACTATTTGTGCGCTGCTTGGATCATCCAGCACATCCCTTTCGGGCAGCGTCACCAAACCCGCTTCAGATGCTGAATCCTTGGTTTTTATCGAATTTTTCTGTAGCCTTTAGGAAACCAATCCCTGACTACAAGGCAGCAGCTTGGACATTCTTTGTCTGACTTCTCTGTATCGACCTTTCCGGCATGGGAGACCCTACCAGTAGCCGTGCTACCGCCGGTATAACTCTCTACATCCTCGAAGTACTCTAACCACTTCACCCGGTCTCTTAGACCTTCGTCAAGGTATTGTCCGCGGAGTGGATTGAAATATGTAATAAAAACAAGAACTTCAAATTTATTTATTCAAATACTTTGCAACAATAAAACTAATGAGCTTGATTAACTTCTATTAATTATAAAATTATCAATAATTTTCTGTCTTGTTCATAACTATTTAACTGATTTTTAATTTGTCGTTATTTATTAATGTATATATTCTTGCGTTCAAAAATAATCATACAAAAAAATTCATACTTTCGCCCTACAAAAATCACAAGTATGAAATGTGATAGAACATCGGTCTGTAATAAGTAGTGACAAAATATAGGTTAATTTCACTTCATTTACAAATTCTACACATTCAGTACATTGTTTCAAAATACTACAATTTCATTTAAAATTTGTCTGATCTTTAAAAACGAAAAACAATGTTTAATTTACGAGGAATTGCTTAATTAATAGAAATTCTACAAAACTTTCGAAGTTTGTGCAAGTATAAATAGATAATGCGATTATTAATAACATTCACTCAACAATTTTTAAAATTAATGCATCTTTCATTAGTCATTTTTTCAGTAAAATTAAATATATGATGCGAATTATTTAATATGTTAACTATTAATAACGTTTTATTTTCCACTTAAAGGTAATATTGTGATATATATACACAATATTTATAATATAATGATATTTTTAATGTAATACAACAGTTCTCATTCGTATAGTTATGTTAATGCAAATTACTGCGTAACAAATCAATCTGCACAAATTGCACAATTAACGAGTATTGCATTAAAAAATTGCTGTATGGCATCCTTTTAAATTGTACATTGAAATATAAAATATTAAATCAATAAATAATTAATATGTCCATTAATTTCGAATATGTGATAAATAATTAAAATGTATGTTAGTTAAACAATTTTTTACATATTAAATTCGATGCTTTCTACATCCATATTCAAACAAATAAAATTATAACTTCATTTGAAAATAAAGCATTGTACGAATTGCACGAAATACAACACATACGTGAAAATCATCTTACAAAATCAGCATTTGGTCATTGAACTTGAACAAGATTCTTATAGATTTTGACATTATTTTTAGAAATTCAAACACGAATATATTTTTTCAGGTACAAAAATTTCTAAGTTATAATAATTTAGCTGAAAACTGATAAAATACATAGTAATTTGTTATGAAGATTTTTTTTTAATTTTATAAAATATCAAATGCCTTATAAAATGCAGTTAAATATAGATAAATGTAAATATAATTAAAATTTTTCATTTTATTTCACTTTATTAGCAAATTACTACAAAAGTTTGAATGAACTGTTACAATATTTAGAACGAACATAGTCTCAAAACAGTCAAACTGTTAAAATCGCACACAGAATATAATCGACGTGCAGCAATTATTGAAATTCTTGGGATTGTACGTGTTCTGAATTAAATAATTAAATTCAAATATCAGAATTCGACAGTTTAATTTTCCTTTAAATATAAGTCTATGGAAAAGTTCAAAGAAAATTCCTCATACTTGTCGATGAAAAATTTTGAAAAGACTCGAAAATTCCTGTGGGTGTACCCAATAATTTTTGGAACACTGTACAAAATTAGAGATATTTTGATCTGCTACTAGTTCAGATTTAATTTTTCAGATAATTACAGGTGGACTGTAGTTGGACAATTAATAAAATATTTAAATATATTTATGTTGAGCCTTTTTTTTGTAGGTATTCTATGATCGTCAAATTTTCAAAATAATTCACTTTTTATCTAAGTGTAATATTAGTTGTAAATTATTTTTAATCTGAGTTGAATATAATATATAAATATTAAATGCAGAATAATGTAGTATTATTTACTATATGCAATAACACTTAATGTGATATATACGCAATATTATTTACGTCATACATAAATTACATATTATGATATTAATGTATTTTTATAATAAATTTTGTTTAAATTTTTAATGCCTGGGAGAGACACTTTCTTAAGTATTTTTCTTATGATAAGACATGTATACTATCTTCATAATTTATGTATTACAGTGAAATATAAAGTCACATGCACTACGCTCTTAAAATATATGTCTTATTAATTTAATTTAGTTTGTATTAAAAATAATAGAAGAAAAAGAAAGCAAATTTAAAATAATTAATATATTTAATATAAATTACAAATAGAAAGCAACAGAATTTTGTTTTGGTATTTATTATACAATTTTATAGTATAACTTATTCAGTTTAAATGTAATAATAATATCAATAACAATTTGAATATTCAATGCAATTAATTTTATCACTTTATCCATCAATTTAATGAATATAAGCCAACATTTACGATGGAGTTATGACCACCTCTATTGATACACATCGCAATAAATTATAAAATTACCAGAAATTTAATGCATAAATCTAACTACTCGAAACGGAACAACCTATCCAAATTTATTATTCACTATAACAGTTGTTTCACATACGCGTCATAAATTTCAAGTAGATAATTCTGAATGACAAAATGTGGCTTTGCTTAAAAACTTTAGACTAAAGAGTACAATTTTTAATATACAGAAACTAATTCTTTACCAGAAACCAGCAAATATCTTCATGCATCTAATCTTTAACTGCTGAGTGTTAACAAACTAAAAAGAACAATACGCATTCTTTCTTTACTCTTGTAAAATCTCAAAGTTATGAGCAGCGTTAATTAACTAAAAGTAAAGCATAAGTGGTTAAAATTATATGACATACTTCTAGAGAACCTAATATAATAGATAAACTTATGTTGTGTTACAATAATAGTCAAACTTACATGATTTCCAGTAAGTGCATGCACGCATGAAGAAAATAAAATGAGGTCATTTGATAGATGACTAAGGGATTGGTGGAGACTGAAACACATAAACGTAGAAAATGTCGGTATGTCCTTGTTGCGCCATATCTCATTTTGCACTCAGACACAAGCAAACGTAACGAAAAGTTGGCCGAAAATTTATCCGCAAGCGACGCATCGTGCCGACGAAGTCTTAATGGATTGTATCGCGTCTCGTATTCACGGGCTTTCGAACAAAAAGTAAAATCTGAAAGAACCAAGCTCTCGTGCATCGTAACTGATCGAAGCCGTTGTCATTCGTCTGGAAAGTGTATGCGAACGTTATGAGGAACTTCGAAACGACGTACAGATTTTTTATCTCGCTAACACTTTTTGAGGCCAGCTGGAAATTTTTGTTTTCAAACAACTGTCGACTACAATTTTACAACAAAGCTACCAATAATATATTAAAATTAAATATTCGTATCAAAAATGTAATTTTCATATTTTTGTAATAATGGACAAAAAAGTATTGCTTAGTTGTTTGATGCACGATTTTATATGCATATTAAAATGGGAGTGATATTTTTCAAGTTAGCTGAAGTTAACGGATATGATATTAATATAAAAAATTACAATATTTTGAAAATTTATCATTACGTTATATTCAGCGCAAACTTTTATGTTTGTACATAAAATAAAGATTGCTTCACTAAGTGCAAACGTATTTTAAAAGCTTAGAAATTTCTCATGTCATTATGGTATATTAACTCTAATGAATTTGATTAAATGAAATTATTTAAAATGCTTTAAAAATAGAAATAGATGTAATAAAACTGCAAATAAAATTTTATTGTAGAATGTATTCTTTCTGGCAATGTTGATATGTGCAACTTTTTCAATAAAAATAATGTAAAAACAAAATGATAACAAATTGTTTATATTCAGTTACCTTTGAATGTGTTCATCCAAAAGTCTAGAATCTTTAACTATGATATAAAGTCTCCATACATTTTGTTCAGCTTGTCTTTGTTGTATCCATTTTATTAAAATGTAATATTTCACATTGCAATAATATTGTCTTTTTTATTTTTTATAGCAATCATTAAAAAGAACATTTCATGAGGATGACGAATGTTACGTTAAATATTCCTTTCTATTGGAAGTTGTTATAGTTTCGAGAGTATTATATCAAAACAAATATATTTGTTCAAGATAACGAAAATCTCTCGTTTTTCAAAATCGAATTTTACTATTTCCCATAATAAATTATTTTACAAATCTTCTATAAAAATTTGGGGTCGTTTTAAGTTTAATGACGATGAACGAAATATGAACTTAATTTAATAACACTGGGAACAATTTTTTACTTTTATGCAAGAGAGTAAAAATGAAATATTTTTATTTCACAATTTATAATTATTATTGTAATGTTTGCAAAGGGTAATAGTAAAACTGTCGTATTTATCATAAGAATTTTTTTACTATTAAAGTAATATCTACTAAATTTTAATATTTTCTGAAAATTATTTTTAATACATATTTATAAAAGTTGTCTTAAAAATCTGAAAATACTCAGATGTTGTTAAAAAAAGTCAAAATTAAACAATAATAAACATTTCGATTATTTTTTAAAGAGTTGTTTTTTGATATTAAAATTCTTGTTTTTTTTTTCCATTCCGAGGGACTAATAGTAACTTTAAAATCTTATATAAAAAATTCCCCATTTTTTATTGTAGATTTGAATTCTTCGAAAAAAAATAGATCAATCAAATTAACGCTACCCTCTGGGGGTAAGTTGTGACATCAAACTTTGTATATTGTTTGAAATTGTTTACGAGAGCTTTGTTGTTTATTTCTGTCTAATTCGAACCCATTGACCCTCTATTATTATCTGTTACAACTAGGATTAACATTCTTTGATAAAGTTGGAATTATTTCTTAGAAAAATATTCTTTGAAAAATTGTTCAGTTACTTAATGCAAATCATTCAGAACGTTCTTCTATTCTGAAATCGATTCTTTCTCAGACAGTGAAGATGGACTCAGATTTGACAGCACAAGAAGTGGTGAAACACATTAACGAGGACATGACGATTGCATCTTATGTAAATGTCATTAAAAATATTCCAGAATTTTGCACAAGAAACTTTTATAAACAAATCATCTGTTTTAAAGATATTCAAAACAAATAAATTTCATTGATGTTAGGGATGTATCATGAATAACAGAGAGATAAAATCCTTGATAAAAATATTCAATATTCGTTTCAAATTTTAAATTCACCAACGTTGTTGGTAATCATTGCCAAATTTAATTCATCATTGTCTAGAATATATATATTAAGATACATGAGTAAACTGGTTTATGTTATTTTTTTTATATATTTAAAGAAGATGCCCATGGTTACCAGATTAACAACAGAAAAATTGTTGGAGTGGATTAAACAAAATAATTAAAACTTTTTATAATTTTTTTCACTTTAATATGTAAATGCATCTTTAGTAATACAAAATGATAGGAAAGAAAGAACGTAGAGAAGAATAGATGAAAAATATAACAAATAAAAAACAAGTTTAGTGCGTCTGAAGTCAATAGATCAAATAGATCATCTGAAGTCAAGAGATATTGAAGATGAGAGTGTTGATATTGAAAGTCTGTTAAATTGCGTTGTACATATACCTATATATAATTAAAATTATTAATTTTTACATGAAAAAGTTGGTTTTTTTCAACTTTAGTTTTAAAAACAATTTTATTTAAACTAATTGTATTTAACCTTCAATATATACGGATGAGAAAGTAGTGTTTTAGTTTAACGATAGTTTTTATATTTTGTTGTGATTTATTTTAATTAATATTGTATTTTATCTTGTATTTTTTGTTTTATTTAATTTATACAGTAGGAATACTTTATGTACAATTAACTCGAAATGATTAAAATAAGATATCATCGAATTAACAAACTAATCACGCTAATAAATACCGCAATAAAATAGTTCGCATAAAATCTGTCAAAGATT
>JABFOX010002545.1:0-11308 GCA_022817665.1 Axea sp. ZL-2020 | reverse complement strand
AACAGGAGTAACGGGGTTTAATTAAAATAGTTAAAATTATGCACTAAAATTCCACAAAAAATTGACAAAAAATGAAACAAAAAAAAAAAAAAAAATCAACCCTTTCTATTTCTTCAATATGTTCTTAAAATCATATCTTTTTATCTTGTAAATAAGAAATTAAAAAATACACTATAACACGTAAAAAGTTTTCATTCCAAAAATGATGTAAAATTAAAATACAATTACGATATAACAAACGAACAAGCATGAAAGTGAACCAAACAATAGTCATACAAACAAATGATAATATTCATGAATAAATGTTATATTTAAAAATTAAAATAATAATTATTAAATCAATATATTCGTGATCAAATTAATTTCATTCTTTTGTTTATAATTTTCTTCGTGTTATTCAACGAATATTTATATTTTGCAATAATACTACAACAGTTTATATACATGTATTAATTTGTATTTATATAACTATAATTCATAACTAATGAATTCAAGAACGAAAATTATGATTTCAAATAATAAAATAATATTTCAAGATACGCTTAACTAGATTTGGTGTATCGTTTGTACACTGATCTAGTTATATTATACTCATCTACGTTAATTGGTTGGGAGTTTTGATAACGTACGTTATATTATTATTAAAAACATTAGATTATTTTACACAATAAAAATTTCGTTTGTATTGACAAAAATTTTAATTCATGTATATTTCAAACGATACGTAATCTATCTTTTAATCGTATAAAATAACAATAACTTGAATTTATTACGTTTCATAAAAGTCTTATTTGACATAAAATTATTAAATTCCTTTATATCGGATAATCCATAACTTTCTGAATGTACACAATATTAGTTTTATTTATAAATTAATTCACATATACCTAATATTGAGTAATTAATTACATGACTACAATTATATACAATTAATTAACAATACAATATTAATTAATTAATAAATATATAGTATAAATCATAGTTATTATAAAAAATTGTGTTTAACCTTAATTAATGAACATCTGAACACGGTTGTTTCATATATTCCTTTAATTTTTCTAGAAAAAAATTAAATCATTAAATCTGAACAAATATTAAATATCGGTATGCTCTATTTCATAATATATAACAAACCTTTTTCGCAGAAACCCCGTATAAACACCGATCTTATTAAAAACTTATTATGTATTTAATTTTAATAATTTTATTGAATCGAATTGTTTAATTAACAAAACACAAATACGTAACATATAGATATAGTTTAATAACGTATTAAATTCGCATATAATAAACGAACTGCAAACATGAAAAGACTTCGACATTGGTGAAAATTCTGTTAACGGCTAACGAATGTATATAATTATACAACTGCACATTTATGAACTTAATATGGCATCGGGTGTTGTCGGGATCGATTTGCTCGGCATTGCAGGAATCTTGCAGAATAACGAAGTCGTACGATCACGTAACTTTTTTTCCCCGGAGTGTTTCATTATCCGGCTTTAATCACACCTTCCTTAATTGTTTACAAGACGTTTCACAGTTGCGGACACGTGCGAAAGTGAACGCAACTTCCGCTCTGCAGACCGAGGCGCGCCTGCGTGCAACATTCGGAGCGAGATTTCATAAGTTGCATTTATAACAGTCAAGGTTGCGTGGGGCCGGAGCTACGAGAAAGCTTAGCACAGTTTCTTTGATTCAAGCGAAAGCTAATTACAAGTTTAATTCACAACTTTGCTCGAGCGATAATTAGCTGCTAAATTGAATTTACTTTAATTTCAAAACAATCGCAAAAGTTTCGCGTTACGGACCAGCCAACACCAATGCAACGGAGACGATGACGAGTGTCGCCTACGCGCGAATCTCCCATCGTCGTCGTTATGTGGAATTTAATTTCGTCGTTGGCTGGTTGATGATTGTTTTTGATCCGAAATTGCCTGATTAGGTGTTCAGGGTAATATTAAAGCAGACTTATAATTTATCATAACAAAATTAATTTTATCGTAAAGCCTTAATAAAAGACTAACTAACTTTATTATATTTTGAACTGTGAGAGTAAATGAATTGAAGTGAACAAGAACGGAAGGTAATAAAGCACAGATAAATGATTGAGCATATATAATCTATAGATTTCGAAATGAAATTGACGAATGAGAGATGATTAATGTATCACAGAGATAGTAATTTTTTTGATAAAATTGGTAAATTCAAAAACAACAATTTTACTAAAATTACTGTACCGGAAATTCGAGATACTGAAAGTCGTTAGTCTTTTGTTTTGCATAAAACTTCAGAAAGATAAACAAAGCTACACTGTGCCATTATCTCGAGGATCCAATGCAATTTTATTAGAATTATACTAATTGTAAGCTGTACAAAACTTTTTACAAATTGTAATACAATTGTGCACAGTAATTTCAATAAATATTTCATACGTATTGAAAAACATAATATAAATAAACTATTTGAATAATCGCGTATAAGAGCTACAAATAAAAAGTTTAATCCAATTTTAAGATCATAATAGTTATTTATGAATAAATCGATTACATTAAAATAGTCTGTTTAAATAATTAATCTAAATAATCTTACTTTTATAAATTAATGAATCATGCAATTTAAATTCATATAAAATTATGAATTTGTATTTTATTAATTCCCAAATTTAATTTGACAATGAAATTTCACAATTCCTTATAATTGCACTAGTTTAAACTGGTAATATTATAAAATATTATTAAATAAACTATTACGTGTAGTATCCAATTGATTTTTTAATAGTATCGATGCTGAAAAAAAAAAAAAAAAAATTCGAAAACAAGTAGAAAACAACAAGTTAGAATTAATTCATTTACTTATATATTTTTTAATTGTATGACAGTGAGGTGTGTGGAAATAGTGTAGGAGTGTTAGTGTTTACATATGAATAGAATTAATAGACAGATGCTATTGTTTTGTTGTGTATTAATGAGTTTTAAGAAGGCATATGAAATACAACTCAATGAGTGAAATATTTATTGCATATATGTAAAGTTATTTTTAAACGTATTTGTAAGGAAAATTGCGAAAGTAGTTAAAATATTAACATTAATATCTTATTATAGAAATAACATTCAGTATAAATAACAAATGTTAAATATTATAAAAAATGTATTAATTTTAACAATATTTATTTTATAAAATTCAGAATATTCCTGCATTAAATTGTAACTTCTATAACTCAATTAATTGTTATCTATTTTTCTTATCAAAACTTACCTTAACATAAAACAACTTTATTTCTTATTTCTATTACCGTATAATAAAGTTGTTATTTATAATTTATTCTAATTATGACAAATACAGAATCATAACCATAAATGATCATGAGTAACTTGAAATTCATTATGATATAGTTATGATTTTTATTATTTAAACATTTATAGTATTGCTAACGGTTATTCTGACATATTTCAGATCATTCAAAACAACAGAAATACTTTAATCTATACAAAAATGCAACAATTAAATTAAATAATGGAAATATACATACAATATAATCAGGCAAAAATAAATTTCTCTTTCATTTACCAATTCCATCTGTTTAGCTATTCAATATTTAATAGTCATGTCATTTAGAATAAAAAAAAAAATTAAAAGTAAACATTGGAATTAAATATATTCACTTTTGTTCACATTACTGAATTTAACAAAATAAATAAATAATATTAAAAAATTAAAGACATATATAATACTGTTAATGTCAGTGGTATAAAATCATTTATAATATTATTAGAAGAAGCAAAAAAAAGAATTAATAATTAACAGTGGGAAAATGAATTTTGTCTTACCGATAAGTGTAAATGCGTGTTATTTCGTATTAATATGACATAAATGTGTCCTTCTCAAAATGTTTGAAATATGTTGGATTAAACGTTAACAATGTTATAAACTATTAAATTATAAACTGTCAAAAATCAGGATTATTGGGGTAAATTTTGACACCTTTGAAAACATTTATAATATTAGCTCTATATAGATTAGAACCAAGAAATGTTTGGGAAAAAACCGGAAACATATGAACAAGGTTTATACAAACCTAACTGATACTGTTACAATTATTCTTTTTTTTTTATGCGCTGTTTAATAAGTCCTTAAAAATCAAAGAAATCGCATTCGTAACATTGAAAACGGTTTGCTTTTATTAAGCGTGATCTTTCATTAGACTGCGATTAAAGATTCAAAAGATTTTTTTATCTTGTTAAGGAATTATTGAACGCCCCGTGTATTATTCCAGAATATGAAACAGGTTTTATTTATTATATTTCTAATTACTTCTTATTTTTACTATGATTCGTAATCAGCGTCAAAAATTGCTTTCATATATTAACACCCCATCTTGTAAAGGGGGCAAAATTCTCTAATTACCCTGACATTTTTGTGCAGAAATTATATCATTAAATAAATAGCACAATTCTTACACTGTTTAATAAGTTTAGTAACCTTTATCACATTAAAAATTTGTATACAAATTAAACAAAATATCTCTTATTGTAGCAGAGTTGTTACAACAAAGGAATAAATAAGTTTAACAAGCACAACATACTGAAAATCATTGTAGAATATAAGCATAATAAATACTTTATTAAATAAAATACAGTGCAAATGAACGGAATAAAAAAAGTATTGAAAAAATAGCCAACAATTAATTTTTCGTTATAAATACTACCATATACACAATACCAATTAAACAATATCAATTTCAGTTATTATATTAACCTTTTTCATAAATACAAAAATACAATTAATTTGCTACACAGCAATATTCCGGAAAAGTTGTTTACCGTGAAAAATGAACATGAGTAATTTCAACAGTGTTTTGATGTTATTACCAAATACTTAATTATAAATTAAGCAACTGAACGCAATTAAAAGCAAATAACCAATAACACGTTTCGATGCAAAAAGCAATCATTAAAGAGGCTGTCGCTTACTTTTGGAATGGCAAGTAGTGATCGTTTTTATAATCACGACTATAAATTAGCCAGTGAAAATGAAGTAGCTATTCAATGAGAAACAAATAAAAGCATTCGTATTGCTGATTCACTTGCAATTAAAACCGCGCCATGTGTCAAAACTGCCTCGAAAACATTAACTGACCGCCATTACTATTGCAATCACGCTACAGAGTTAAATGTCTCAATGAATCTTTATCCTTGCACATTAAAATAATCTCGACTGGCAGTTCTGTTGAAATAGACCAAGTCGTAAGCAGGCCTCGAAGCGGTGTTGGTAATCTTCTATCTGTCGGTAATTAACCGCTTCCTTAAACCGAACCGTATCTACCCTTATCTGCCTCATTCTATCTTCTGTTTAGATATGCAAGTACTCACGCGTACCCCACATACGTTTACCTATGTGAGAGCTCGCGGCTCTGACGGTTCAACGAATTTCGCACTTACGCGCCATTCTATGCATATATATGTATTAAGACCTGCAACTTTTGTTCTTGTATTCAAATGATCGATAACGTGTACTATCACGAGTCATTATCATTCAATGCAAATAATTTTGGTTATTTCGCTTCATTTAGAACTAGTAGCAATGGTGTTTCTTTTACAAGAACTCTACTGTTTTATTCTTAACACATTTTTATTAGTAAAAAATGCAATTTCAGTTTACGAAAACATTCTTTGATATGACATGAATATTTCCAACATATATATTTTGTAAAATAGTAAACATAGTCTTGATGTAGTGTTAGAAATATTTAAATACTGGTGTAAAATTGGACTTGCCGGAAAAGACGGATTGCAGGAAAAAGACTTATTGGCGAAGCTAACAAAGAGTTAAAGAAAGTAATAGTTTTGATATATGTTATAATTTGTTCATTCAATTTGTGATTTTGATAACGTACAATATCGATGTTTTATTGTGATTAGTAAATTTTGTTATAAAAATAAGATTCTTTGATATGATCATAAATCACACGTACACATAAACTGTAGTCTTAATTATAGTTTTCTAAACAACGATAAATATATTACAGTAAAGAAGTGAAAATAATATAATAATATAATGCGTACAACGATTCCTAAGTTTCTTTTAGAAATAAAATCTTAAAATAAATAACCGTTCGATTACAGACCATATACAACATAACTATCTATAAATATGGTAATGGCTTATGTAAATTCCTTAAATTATAACAAAGCAAAAGATGGGCATAAATGGCCATTTTGGTTGAATGGTATAATTTATCAATAATGGCGTAAACTGAACAGTTGGTCATCAAACAGTCGTTCAGAAAATATTAAATTCACATCCACGGAACATCCATTCGATGTCTAAACATATAATTCGATCGATGTCTCCATATCTACATAGAACCTGTTAGTGCGCACATCATCATTGTCATAGATTCATCACATAAAGCCGGACTAAAGGTCATTTGTTCATAGATACTCTAACATGCAAGTTCGTGCAACGAACACGTGAATACATATGCATTTTAGTGAAATTGAGTAGATGCACTTATGTCGATATTGTGTTTCGATCCTACCTCGAAGTTACTATCTTAAACTTATGGTCTGTTTTGACTAACATATGGCACAGAAGATTATCAAATGAAATAATTATTAAAATGAAGATGATTAATTTTTACAATCACATTTTTAATGTAAAGTAAAGAAGTAATTCTTGCATACGAATTAATAATAGTAATGAAGTATCAGTACTCATTAGTAATTTTAGAATAATTAATTAAATTTGTAAAGAAGACAATGTGGCATGTTTAATATAAAACGTGAAATAATAAATTCTGATTTATCAAACATTGTTTAAGAATAATTTTATACATTTGAACTAACGAAATATTAAAAAATAAATTTATAGAAGAAACCGCATGTAAATAATTATATTTTATTATAATTTTAATTAAACATTTTATTCATATGACAATTTCATTCAAAGTTATTAGTTAAAAATAAAACAATGTTTTACATAAATATAAAAGTGCAAAATGACAAATGGAAAAAACATAGCACAAACATTCATTAAACATAAAAATTATGAACAAGAAAGTTTATTTTTGTTGCTCTTTAATAAAGTTACTGTTGCTCTGGTATTGGAAAAACGTCAAAATATAAACTGAATACAAGCCTAATATACAAATATGTGGAAACTTTTATTTATATAGAAAACATATGCAAGAGAAAAGGAAAACACGCAGAATAACTCGATAATGCGGCATCATATATTTCATGAAATGCAAAATAAAACATTTATTTCCTGAAATGATATATTTATTAAATACAGTTATCATTAACAATGGTAAGAATCGTGTATACATTTGTATTAACACAATAACTAATGATTTATATATGTTATTATATTTGCAACTATTTCTGGAAAGATAATTGCGTCATTGAGTACAGTAAGCAATCAGTGTAAATATTTGTTTCATCTCTTAGAGACTTTTTTGAACAAAATGTATCCTAATGCATTAATTGAATGAAAAATGCAATGTTAACTAATAAAAATATGACTTGAAATTCATTGCATGTTAAGAGATAAATAAATCATAATTATCGAATAAATATTATGAATTAAACAATACACAATGTTGATTATAATAATTATAACGACAATTTTTTAAGCGGAGAATGTACATTGAAATTATTAGGCAAAAGGTAATCATCGTAAGATGCTGTACTGGTAACATTGAAATTGCTAAGCCGAAATGTGGAATACTGTGTAACGAATTTCAAATATTTTGCACGAATGGATAATCATTATTTCTGCATCGAAAGCATTTAACAACGAATCAAACATAGTGTTATAGAAGATAAAACGAATCAGTAAAATAAATAAACTATAAACAATCTAATGAAATGAAAATCGTAAATAATCATTTTATCCAATAGATCATTTAATTTGATTTCAACTCTTTTCACGTACTTCAATTCTCTTAATTTTCAAGACAATTCATTCTACAAATGTCCGTGTTGCAAGTCCCTGCCCATAAATACGTTTAAGACGCAAAAGCCTATAATTAAGAAACACGAAGATTTGACCTCATGCTTCGTACAATTATTTAAAGGCCCACGAAGCACCACCTGAAGCCTAAAGATACGAAAGAGGATAAATAAGATAGTAAAAGACGTGAGAGCAAGAGAGCGATAGTTGGGAAGAAAGATGACGCATGGAAGTAATTTACCTATGTATATAATTTAGGCATTAAAACGTCGGGCAAAGCTGGCGTTAGAGTGCTCGCGCATCCGTGAAGTTGTGCCCGGTCGATGACGTCACAGGACACGTCGCTCAAACCCGAGAATGGCCGGAAGTCGTGAAATAGGATTAACGTACATTCACAACACATGTAGATACTTGTATGCACGCGACCATACTGAGGTGATAATTGAATAGATAGTCAAGCACGTTGTTTCTTATGTTTCTTCATACCGTCTCATCTGCGAAGTTTTTATTTAGCGGTGCTTTTGGAGACAATGCAAAAAGTTATATTGCAAATTATCGCGATGCAATATAAAGTTCGTTTATCTGTCGTTGAATCATACATGCTTAGAATATATGATTTTATAATCAATGAGAAATGAGAAATGTTTCATAAAAAGCTACAGTATTTTTTGTTCACAATTACACGTAACTTGAAAAGAAAAAAAATTGAACTGTGATATTCATCGAAATGTAAAATGAATTACAAATAAGTTGCTTAAAGAAAAAGTATTGAACAACTTTAATATCGAAGACGTGAACTGATGATGTAAAATAAGATCATTACTGCAAAAATTGTTTTATTGACATTTTATATTGAATAATTTATTACTTGAATATTAAAATTATTGTTGTTATTTTTTCATTGTAATAACTTTCATAAAATTGAAGTAAATAAACTCACACGCGCTGCATGTTTTCTCGTCATACGTACCAATTTAGTAATGAACTCATAGCAATGAATTTGATATCTCGATTTCATTTAGAGTGTATTACATCTAATAAATGTTGAAACTCCATAAATGATGTGATTAAAAGTAATGACATCAAAATTTAAATCAATCTTTTTTTCTTTGCATAAAGTAAATATTTAATATTACAGTAATATAAAATCTTGTATTTGTATATAAAACAAAGTATATTAATGTTAATTAATGCAATGAATTCCGTCGTATGAAACGTATAACTGAAAAATATTGTAATTATCATTTGAATAAATTAAATTCATGAAATAATTAAATGGAATAAAAGATTGGTATAAGAAATTCTACCAAAAGAAATTAATATCGGAATAGCTCAGTGGATATTACTTATTTCGAATTACGTGACACTAATTATATTGCTTGTCGAAGAATGTTCAATAATTTGTTTATATACAAAAATATCACAATTAATTAGATTGCTCAAAACAATCTTCATAAAGACCAAAAAGAACTTCAGGAAAACACATTTAAGAAAATCACATTTTTGGTACAGTGGTTTCTTTCGATCTCTTTTAGTGTTTTAAGTGACACGTCTGTTTTCCGTTTGGTTTGTTTTGGATAAAAAACATCGACAAGAATGAGACAGGAAGAAACAACATCAAAGACATGCATTCACATATGTATTTTGGTTAATTAGCATATGTAGAAATCCATTCAATCGGAGATAACTACTAGAATTTGCATCTGCATGTCGATTTTCGTACACCGGACTCATAAAATATTTATAAAAATTAAACAAGACCAAATCAATTTTTGACGATATTATTGTTTAATTACCATAATTAATTTCATTTTATTATTGTGAAGAGGAATTATTGAAAAATATGGATTAAAAACCAAATTATATTCACGTGCACGTGCATAGAATATAACTTCATTTATATACAACATTTTCTGAATTTTAATTGAAATTTTATGAAATAATTAATTTTTTGCAAAAGTGTAACATTAATAAATAATCACTGCATACGCGGTGCGCAAACCGTGGTCTATTACATATCAAAAATGAATATTTGTATTGAATTTAATTATTCGAATAAAGAGGTCTTTTTAATTTCGATTATACGTCAAAATTCATTAGTTGTGCAATTTAGCTAAAAATTGAGTAATCTTCATTTATAAATCAAAAATTTTCCGCGTTTTACAAGAAATTGAGCGTGAATTGATTCACATATAATAGTGAAACGTTATTATTACTGTTTGGAAGCACTTTGCTCGATAAATTTTTCACTATTAAAATTTTTAATATATTTTCAACTGAAATGAATAATTAAATTTAAATATCACAAAATGCTTTAATAATCTTTGTAAATGAATAGTTGATGTTTTACAACTAAAATTAAACATAGAATTTTATTATATTATTCTGTACATGTGTCATATCCTTTGAAAAATGATACGTTCGGAAATAAAAGATAAAAGGTTGTGCGCAATATTTTACAATTAATATGCACCGTATGACGAAACAGCATTCTAGTCATTTTTTACGGGTAAATTATTAATGATATATTATATTTTATGATAAGGTATAAAGGGTTTAAAAGCTATTTGCTTAATAACATTGATTAACAAATAAAATTAGGAATTGTTTGTTGTGTTTAATCAATGACGCTTTAAATTATTTGCAAATATAATTGCTTTTATAAAATAATTGGTTAAAAATAAAAATGTATATGCGCCATTCCGAGTTATTTAATTATAATAATTACTGAAATATTAGCAGACGTTATAATTATATTTTGCAACTGTATAAAAATTTTAATTCAAAGAAAAATGATTGCGTTTCATATTTTTTTCATTTATTGTGACAGAGCTTCGGAATAAATATTTAACAAACGTGTCCCAAAATATCATTTTACAAAACAATGTAACGTTACAAATATTTAGATACGAAAATTCATTTTGCGTATCTTTTCCGTGCAAAGAGAAATGCATTTGAAAGCACTTTTCCAATTAAAAATCTAAATGGTACTCTTTTCGTAAGAAAAACTGAAAGATGTACAATGATTCAAAACGAATCAAAGATTTTTGAGCAATATGAAAACAAGGGTATCATCTAACTAAATGGTCGTAGCACAAAGATACGGGCGTAGAAAGGTGCGAAAAGATAAATTGCTCGGCTGGATGCAAAATGTTATTAAATACAATACACGTCTTCATTAAACGAAAGCATAAAAGCAAGTCAAAGCAACGTTCTCAAGCTTCGCCATTAGTGAAATGGTCCGGCGTGTAGTGTACCCGCCCGTCGACATTTGAGCGTCATGCGTTGTTAAAACTGAAGTCCCTCGTCGGAGCATCCATATCGCGTCCGGTGCCGGAGGCCCCCCCATAAT
>JABFOX010002544.1:0-11307 GCA_022817665.1 Axea sp. ZL-2020 | reverse complement strand
CCTGATTGATGTTAATTCCTTCACGCACAGATATCCAAATGCTACTAATTTGCTTGAATTTCTGCCACGACGAATACACAACTGCGAACACGTCGTCATGGCTACGATCACGGTTGAAAAAGCGCGCCATATTTCAAATGTAGAATTAACACAATTTTTTACAAGAAATTATTACTACTAAATTAGTAGAATAAAATCATTTAATTAACAAAACATTAATTATAATAAGTCAGTATAGTAAATTAAGTACAATAAATCACACATTTGTGTTAATTGTTATTAATTTATACAATTTCAATAAAATCTCATAATGTTAAACATAAATAAACAAACATGAATAAATATGATTAAAAGACAAATAGTGTATTTAGTAAAGGTGACGTTTCATTGTTAAAGTCACGGAGTTAGTTTTTAACGTTTTATTGAAGAACATATCGCGCATTAATTATTAAATTAGTGTACTTCTAATTAAAACCTTTACCATAATTTATTTCTTGTGACATCAGACAACTCTGTCACAGCGATAAAACAGCGTCTGTTAGTAAAATATAACTCTCTGTTGAAAAAAGACATAACGAATTACGAAAACACGTTAATAATTAATTATCAAAATTGAATTTTGCTTATAAATATTATTTTTGCTTGAATATTATATATAAATTTATTTTTGCAATATCCTTTGATGTACCTCAGATTGGTGAATCGAATGACATGTTTAATGCATAGAGTAGGTTGGAACTATTACGTAAGTAAGGCAAATACACATTAGTATGTTCGCCCCATTATTTAAATATAACATTTAAACAAGCTAAAATAATATCATATCATCTTTGAATATTGCCTTAAATTGATCTATTAATTTAATAATTTAACAGTATAAATTGAAAAAAACACTAACTCCGTGATTTTAGATTTGGGGAATCACCTTAGGGTGAGGCATGGAGGATGTATCAACGGAGTTAGTTTCTTTTTAAATACAAATTATATCATACATTATATTTTCATTAACTGACCAAAACAGAATTCGATATGTATGGAAGAATTTATTCAATTTAAAATTCTAACATTTTTATCAAATATGAAGTTATATTTTGAAAACTACCTCTGCGTGAACAGACAACCAAAAATCGTGGTTTACAAAATGCATCCACATATTTTATTATACATGTAAACTTATAAGCTGAATACCTTTTCCTGCACTCACAGATTTTCACTGTGGTTAATTTATAATATAATAATGTGTCATGTCATTTGTGTTTAAAAAGGCATTAATGCCGTGAAAGCACCCGAGATATATGACCTTATAATTTTAATACCAATCGTTTGAAATGAATTAACTCCGACACTGCAGACTTGATCATTCTTTTAAGAGGGTGTATATACATTAATTAATGTATTTCTAATTGATGCCTTCATTACATTTTATTTGTTGTTTTTGTGCCTATTACGAGAAATATTTATTGGTAAAACATAACGCTGTAGCAAAATCTTGTAAAATTTGTGTGTCTTTTCGCGGTGCGAAACAAACTACACGAATACGCCAATAATTTTCAATAAAAATTATATCTTTACAATAAATACTTTTTTTTTATTGAATAATGAATCATTTAATATACATCGAATTCTTGAATTTATAATCTTTATTTTATTTATAATCTTAATTCATCAATTTTGTTTATAATTTGAAATAATCTAACTCGGGTATTATAGACTAGACACATTTTATGACATTTCATACAAATATGGAATTCCTGTTGCGCGCATCATACTTTTATGTATTTTTCATTTTTATTTATATTTAAATTATAGTCAAAATAATAAAAGAAATAATTATTTAGGTAATTATTTCTGACTGAACTTACAACATTGAAGGTTTTTGGGGTATTTGCATATATAGATTTTAAATACAAAAACCAAATTATGAAATTAATTCGCTCAATTATTTATGATTGTGATAATATTAATAGCAAGATACAATTCTCCAATTAATTTAACTACCTAGTATAGGAAAATCCTCACTAAAGATAAAAAGTAATATATACCTTTAGATTATTCTAAAAAATAAAAAATTATGAGATAAACAATTTTAAGCAGATTAAAAGGAAGCCCAATTATTTATTATTTAATAAAAGTAAGTATTCTTGTTTTTTGTATTCTCTTACATATCTCAAGCCCAACAAAAACTTTATTTTCCACATTCTGTTTTACTCATTAATTGTATGAGCATTTAAACATAAGTCCGTTAACTTTAAGAATTCATGTTAAATATAATAAGCGAAGAAATTTTGAAAATATGTCTTACAATTGACAATTTATTGCATACCAAAATTACTTTATGAACTATTCTATAAATTGTATTATATCTTCTTTCATTTATAAATAAACTAAACTATTTCAAACTTAATAATATGATTTAACAAATTAGTCAATTGTTTTCAGATAAAGCCTAGTCATTTGTTAGTATCACTATTCAAAATTTTAATCAGATTCTTTAAAAAAGTATTTAATTTTTTTAACGCATTTAAGTTTATATTAACGTAACTATACACATGATGATAAAAACATAATGTTATTTAGTCTAATAGGAACTATATATTAATAAGTTACAGAAACTAAAATAACATAATTTTATATTATATTTTTTACAAACGCATATAATTTATACAATTTAAAGATGAGGAATAATATATATATATATATAGCATCTAAAAAAGTAAATTAATTTTCAATAAATTCTAATATTAAACATGTCAATAACAAAAATCCATATAATAAACATAGTATAAAGTAAAAAAGAATTTTACCTAAGGTTATGCAATTTAACCTATTTAATTATATTTATCACGAGTTACATAAAAATTTTAGAAAATATAAAAAATAGATTAATATAACACACTATTAATATTTTATTATAATTTAACATTTTTTATAATTATATCTTTGACAAATAAAAACTAAATTTAGATTTATTGTATTCAAAATTTATATTTTGAATATAATGAATATAATGAATATATGAAAATATAATGAACAAAAAATATCAGTTTATGTAATTTGTATTTTCAAATTATCAGTATAAAAAGTAGAAAATTCAATTTTATTTATTTTTATACACATGTATAAATATTCCTACTTTCTACGTTTATCAAGTATCAGGAAGCAAGCCAATGTCTAATAGTGTAAAACTCCACTTTTCTGCGCATGAATTAATTTCCTTCATACTTGATAAATATATGCATTATTTTTCTTTTACTTATTACAGAATAAAATGTGTGCAACTTGAATTGAAAAAACAGTTGTTAACTCTAATAATAGCAATTGCTTGTTTGTAACTTGTGTTATTAACTTTACATTTAGCAATAATCTGCTTTTCACATACTTTACGTTTTATAATGTCTCTCCTTTCTACATCATATATTCATATTTGACACAATTTAAAACACTATAAATATTTTATGTTATATCAGAAATAATAATTTATTCAATTAATACTATGCCGTCCAATAATACCACGTTGATGTCGCTTGTAAATTTATTGAACAAATGCTGGACAGCATAGTGTTAATTATATATAATTAATTATTTCATTGTTATATTAATCACAATTTTAAATGATTATAACTTTAATACATTTAGAAAAGCAATTGTATTAATTTAAATCTATAATTTTAATGAGTTATCATGTTATTGTAATACATTTTCAGAATAAAAAATTATGGTAAATTGCGGTAATAAACAGAATTGCAAGAATAAGGATCATACCCATGACCCATATAATAATTCTGATCATTTGTATATTGATGGGTCATTTGATAGTTCTGAGACGTTGATGGCATCTGTTGATCACAATAATTTCTATTAAGTGAATTATAGTCTGAATTATATCGATAATTTGAACGAGAGCCATTTTCCATTACTGGAATATGGTCATCATCTTCAGAGGTCGACATTGAAACTTCTTGAACATTATCATAAACATATTGAGAACGCTTAGAATCCTCTTCAGATTTACGGTGATAAGATGAAATGTTAGAACTGAATGATGAAAGATCCTTATTCGATACACTCTTTTCTTTTTCCTTGTGTGAATACTTCATCCTGTAAGTAGCAAGATCGATCTTGGAAGAAGCAGCCTTTTTGAATTTAGGCAATTCTTCTGATTCTAAATACTTTCGCTTTCCACTCGATTTAAATACAGGAGATTTTTCATCAGGATATTCAGTTGTTTCATTCAGTGTTGCAGTCACATGCTTTTTTAATCGATTGTTTTTTTCATGAACTGATTTTAAATATCGTTTCATCTTTATGCCCACAGCTGCATCAAATTTTGAAAAATTGTTATCAATCAAATTTTTAAATCTTAATAAATATTCTTCTTGCTCTTTTAGTACTTCCATAATTGACAGAAATGAAGACATTTTATTTTTAGAACTGTAACAAAATAATTAAATGTTGATAATTGCATTAGTGGCAAAATTATTAAAAAAAATAATCAAATTTAAATTAAAGTATTTTTTGTTAAAGCAAAATTTTAAGTAATAATAAACTCTTAAATAAAAAAAATTACTTATACTAGAATAATTTTTGCAAAAAATGTTATATCAAAAAAAAATTGTTGTTAGTGGCTGTATTGATAAATTAAGAAAACAAATTTTAATTTATATTTAATTACACGTAAAATACAATATCATTTGTGTATTAAAGATAGATTTAAAACTACTCTCAATATGTGGTGCAATACTTTTTTACTGTAACACAATTGATTATTGGTATAATGTAGGAAACGAATTATGTGATGCATTATTTACAGATTAAGGAAATGTATCGAAATTTTTATCAATATTAATACTTCTTTTACGTACTTTTATGCAACAATGTTTGTCAAAAGATAGAAAGTAATAAATAATATACCTATTACTTGATGCATTTTCTTCATTATTGTTATGTTTATGTTTATATTCCCATTCTCCATTTTGTATATCTTTTTTACCTTCCTCTTTAGATAAATTTTTTTTACCGAATACATCATTCCTGATGTGTACATTTTCAGTCGTGCATTCTGCTCTTGTGTCTACATTTTTCACAAATCTTTCATTCGATAAATCTGGTCTTTGTTGACTTCTTTTATTTTCAGCCTTTTGTTTTTTTCTCAAAATCTGTTCATCTGTCCATCTAATTCCAGTATCAATTCTTGTATCTTTGTCTTCTTCATTTTTAGATGATAATTTTTCACCAAAAAAATCGTTTTTTTCATCTGAAATTGCCATAGCTTCCTCTGATTTTATATGTATCTTTTCCTCATTTCTTTCATCTAATAAGTGTGATTTTTGTTTACTTCTTTCATTATCATCTTTTTGATGTTTTTTTTTATCCTTTTTTTTCAGATGTCTGATCTTAGAATTGATTCTCATTTCTCTTTCTTTTTCATTATTGGATGATTTGTCTTCATATAAATAGTTATTTTCACTTGAATTTGTTATCACATGTTCTCCCTTTATGTGCATATTTTCTATATTTTTTTCATTCAGTACATGTGACATTCGTTTATTTTGTTCACCTTCATCTTTTCGTTGTTTTTTTTGATTATTATCTTCCACCCATTTAATTCCAGGATCAATTCTCATGTATTTTTCTTTGCACACTTCATTTCTTTCATGTAAATTTTCCATATTACGTTCTGATTTTATGTGTACATTTTCCACATTTCTGTCACTTGATAAACGCAATCTTAATTGACTTCTTTCACTATCATCTCTTTGGTGTTTTTTCTGATTACGTTCTTCTATTTTTCTTATTCTAGGATCAGTTCTTATATCTTTTTCTCCTTCATATCTGTATGATGATTTTTCTTTGATTACACCATCCAAATGTAAAGTCCTTTCATTTACAGTTTCCACCGCACGTTCTACTTTTATACATAGATTTTCTATATTTCTTTCATTTGATAAATGTGATCTTCGTTGACTTCTTTCGTTATCATCTCTTCGTTGACTTGTTTCGTTATCACCTCTTTGTTGTTTTTTTTCTGACGTTCTTTTAATTCTAGGATCATTTCTCAAAGAAGATATACTATTCTCAGGTGGGTATTTTTCATTTTTCTCATTACTAGATAATTCACATTTTTTAAGTTCATTTTTAACAAACTTATTTTCAGTAGACCAAATGTTTCTGTCTATCGAAATACTCAAAGTTGGAGAACGTTCAAGAAGTACGACTATTTGATAGTGATTAGAAGAAGGAGTTGGATCAACAACACAACCTTGTACAGGAATAAATGGACATATTGTATTATCATCTGATGGCTCAAATAATTTACTCAGACATTTAGAGTGATTTGCTTGAAATACAGTTAACAGAATAATATGCTTTAAATTTGCCATTTCATGAAGTTTTCCAATTAGTGAAGGAGCTGAAATCGATAAAATATTAACATTTTTAAAAAAATAACAGTACAATTTTTTCTTTAAAATATTTTAATATTATTTTAAATTAAATTCTTACATCTTCCATCGCTAGAACAATTGTTTAAAATAACGAAGAACTGCTTGCTTTTTAATTCATTAAGAATTACACTCATTTTCTTTTCATTATCCGACTCTATATATCGAACGTTATTAATATTATTGTATTTACGCACTTCTTCAGCATCTTTTAGCATAGATGTTACATCAGTACCTATAATATTTCTTATATGCTAAAATAAAAAGATAATTGTATTATATAACATAACTGTTTCATTACATAGATTTGCTTAATGCATGATATCTTACTGTAGATAAAATAAGATTAATAAGGCCAAGCCCACATCCAGCCATCAAAACTGTTTGGTAATCATAAGTATTTATTATTTCATATATTGTTTCACTTAAAAGTTCAACGCCTGCAACATTAGAGTAAAAGTTGATCCATGGACTAATTTTTAATTTTATATGACCAGCACGTTCTATCATAAGTCTTTCGCCATATAAAAAATCTGTAAATGATTTCTTTCCATTTAATGTTCTTGAGTATATAGATATCAAATTAGAACATTTCCCATCCATAAAATAATTTTTAAGACTCGATGTCATGTCTGAAGTAATGTTATAGCCCAATACAATTGCCATAATTTCACATTTATAATTTGAACGTAATTGAAGTTCATAAAATTCCTTTTTTTGCTTTTTCGTTGCACTTGGGTCTCTTGATGCTTCTGTTTGAATTACTTTAGAACTGTTCAAAAAGTTTTCAAATAACTATAAAGAATAATGAATTTGGATTAAAGATATTCATAGAAGGTTAATTTATAAATAAGTGAAATTAATACACAGATAAATAACAAACCTTCATTAAACGCTCAACATATGGCGGTAAATCTGAAAACTCATCCTCATTTTCAACTTTAATAGTATCAACAGATCTTTTTATGGAAAAAACGACTCTGCTATTTTCAGGTGTTAATACACGATCAGAAATATCATTTGCTTCTATCAACTTGTCAACTATAATTTATATTTTAAAACAATAAATTATTATTAAAATCAAATATATTCATGTAAATACAACATAATAATAAAGTTTATTAAAATGTATGATATAACCACTTGTTAAATACATACTTTTTAATTTCCATCGTCCCGATAGTGATTTTTCTATAGGACATTGTTTAGGTGAATCAAATTTACAAAAAAAGCCATCATACTGTCTTTCGTTATAGTCAATGTAATTAGCAAATTCCACTGTATGATATTTAATATACTCGGAAAATTTTTTAACAACACATTTTGCATCATTTACTTTCTGAAAAAGCTACAAGAAAAAGAACATTAATCAATAAAATCTTTTTTTTTACATTTCGATAGTAATAATTTATTTTACTAATAAGTCATTGATAAATGTTTTTAATACAAAATATTATATATAAATACTCTAAAATTGTTTAAAGCATTAAATCAAAGCAGATATGAATAAGTTACAACATTGTTTAAACTGAACAGATTTTTTTATGTATAATCAGAGATTTAAATAAGAACACTTTTAATAAATTTAAATTTACTTCATGTTTAGACTAAATAATTAAAATAAACATTTATTAAAGAGATTTAAAGTGATTAGTGTATTAGCCATAGTCTATTGTTTGTTTATTTTAATATGTAATTATAAATTTATAAAAATGGCTAACTGTCTTAAATAATGGATATCATTAACTTATAAATTATAAGGAAATATAACGAATTATTAAATTTATTATATTAAACTTTGAATGCGCTTTTTAAAGATACTGTATTTTCACCAACCATTAAGCTGTGAAATTTATAAAATAGTTCTGACTAGCGAGTACAGTAATATAATTTATTTCATTAAAAGAAAGGCAAATTAACAACCAATTTATTTTATTTTTGACTATTTAAAATTTTATTCTGTTATGTCTTAAATTTTTATATCTGACGAAATTTAAACTGATCTACGTTAAATATAATGAATACAAATTTTAACTGTGAAACTGATAATCATGGTTTTGATCTAATAATCAACATTTAACAAATAAATTATGACTTGAAAAAGACCTATACCAAGATCAAAACGTCGTTAGGTATAAAAAATTAAGACATAACAAACTAAAATTTTAAATAGTCAGAAGTGAAATAATTTGGTCATTAATTTCCCTTTCTTTTAATCAATTAAAATGTAATTTCTGACGTTAATAAAAAAACTATAATATAATTTATTAACTTTATTAAAATTAATATAATAATATTTATTTAACTGATATTATTTCATACGTGATCTAATAACTATTATTTATGAGTGAAAATTTGATATTAAAAGAGAGCTTTAGACAGAATGATCATAGAATCAAAATGTGCAATATAAAATGGGGGTTCCCATTTAAAATTTCAAAGTTGTTCCTCTTCCGACTCCCAGAGACAGTGGGAAGGGTATCGTTTTCATACAGACAGATACCCCCCTTGAAAATATTCAAGAAAAATTTATTTGTGACATTTTTTTCGTACAATGCTTATTTCTTAAGATATTTTGAGTTATCAACTTAAAATAAACACCTTATATATTTATTGAATCCAAGAGTCATACAGTTCATTTATATAAAAGTATATTTGAAATCAGAATTTTTACTTTCTAGCTGATTTTATAACTTATGTAAAAATGCAATAATCTTTAATAAAACTTTAATAAAAGAAATACAATAAATTTGCTACGAAAAATCAATTAATATGTACAATATGTTAAAAAATAAACAGGTAAAACATAAAATATTATTTAAATACCCATTAAAAATCTGAATTACATTTTTGACAAGTTAGCATCTGTTTCTTGCCAGTAATGATATATTTTATTTGGTTAAGATGAACTGATATCATTAATAAATTTCTTTATAAAATAAATTTTTTAACTTGTAACGTTTATTATTAAAATAAACAATTAAAATTAAATAATTATTTAAGTAATTATTTTAAAGTAAAAATATATAGTTACTCTTTCTTTGTAGAAAATATCAAATGAATCATCTGATTTAAACGTTAAATATGGTAAATTTTCTGTAGCCCGTGTTGAAGGTAGTCCACCTGCAATTTCTCCATCTTCTACTTCTGTAGTTATATGACTTTGAGTGTCTGTAGTATTTATTGAATTGGTTATGTTTTGCTGTTGAATATCTAATGCAAGTTCAAACTCAGGTTTCACTCCCATTACATCTGCATTAAGTGCAGACTCTATATCATTCAAATCATTTAAAACCTCCTCATCTCTACCTGGGTCACAAACAGTTTCTGTATCATCATCCATATAATCCAAATGTGGATTATCAGTAACATGTTCAGTTGCAAATTCTAATTTTACTTCAGTTTTAATTTCTGTTGGAGGTTTATTGATTAAATTATTCAATGATGTAAATCTTATTTTAGGTGTTAAATTAGTGTCTTCAACATAATTAACTTCTACTTTTACAGATTTTGTAATGTCTGTTTCTTCATTTTCCATTTTGTTGTTTAAATTAATCTGTAATAGAACTAAAATATTATTAGTCTTAGTTCAAAAAATTAATAATTTCTTATGTAAATTTAGATTTCATTTTTCATCAGATTTTTAATAATTTTTATTTTATTTATATTTGTTTAATTTAACAATGATTATTTTAATTTTAAAATTAACAAAATTAATTATTAAAATTTGCTTTCAAATAAGTCAGTAAGAAAAATGTAATGTTATGTTATTTAAATATTGTTGTGTTTTATATAACTAGTTTTATGCAATTTCGTTTCATATACATAAACTTTTTTTAAAATGAATAAAAATACATATTTTAAATTTGCTTACAAAGTATTCTAATGCAATTTATGTCAGTTAATTTAATTATATTTAAACTAAAAAGGTGTTGGTTAAATACACCCAAAATAAAATATATGTGATCTTATAGTTTTAGTGATTAGCAAGGTTGCGCAAGGGGAAATAAATAAAATAAATAAAAAAAATTGTATGTTGAATCAAATGTCTTATAGCAATTAATTTTAGCCATTGATAGGTAACACTTATTATATAATATATCATAACAAATTGGTTTCAAAAAACTAAAGTTAAAGTACCCTTTTCATAGGATATATAAAATTTTATTTTAAGCACAATAGAATTCTATAATTAATATAGTTATTATGTTTTTAATTGAGACAACTGATATTTGTCTAGAATATTATATTATTTTGTGTTACGTTAAAAAAACAATGTTGCGTTTATTTAAACGTTATATGCATAAACTTTAATTTGCTGAAATTTATTGTTTAAAATTTGTTTCATTTATATAACAAAAAATAAATATTCTTTAATTTTAATAAGCATTTAATTTAGAATTTTGACAAATCATTCAAATTTGACAGAATGAATAGCATTTGTGATTTGTAAGAAATTTAAAAACAACTTTTATATACACGCATGAAAATTGTTCCTGAAGCATCATTATTAATATTTCACGGATTTGTGATTTTTATTTGTAATTTTATATAAATAATACAAATTCTTCCATATTGATAATTGGTTGACAATTTTTATTTATATGTATATAAATTATTTTGTCAATAATAATTAGTCAAAGTTCAACCATATTTTTTTATTTTCTATTGTTTGTTTAACGTTTCGACTCTTTTGGTTCACTTCAGCAATATTGTGGTTTTTGTTGCATTTTTATTACATTTTTATTTACAATTACTATATAATAAAAAATTAATACCATTATAAATTACAGTTTTTACTAAATTATATATTAAAATTTAAGGAAGTTATTTTGAAAATTTAACACAACTTAATTACATTTGCTAA
>JABFOX010002543.1:0-11308 GCA_022817665.1 Axea sp. ZL-2020 | reverse complement strand
ATATTAAATTTATAATTTATATGATGATCTATGTGAAAATAAGTACAAAGTATAAACATTTTTTTAACTATAAAAATTAAATTATACATAATTACAAAAACAATATATTGTGATAATTATATGTTACTCCAAAGCTAGTATACTTTACTTTTATGATTATTTTTTCATAATGATAAATGTAATTTAAAAAATAATATATTTAAATGTTTATTAAATAATGTATTAATATCTTTGTAAAATTAATATTTTTAAACATGTCATTGATGCATTATATATATTTAAATATAATTTTAATTTACATTAACATTTTTAAATATACACTTTATAAGGTTCTATTCATTTAATTATTACATCAAATATAAGTATATATATGAATATGTGAACATTTGTTATTTAATCAAAGCATTAATATTCTATAATAATAATAATAATAATAATAATAATAATAATAATAATAATAATAATAATAATAATAATAATAATGATAATGATGATAATGATAATAATGATAATAATGATAATAATAATAATAATGTTTAATGTAATCAAACTATTATTGATACAATAAATATTATATCATAAATATAATAAATGTATTTATTGAATTTTTATTTAAAAAATATTTTATAGGCACTAATGAATTTACACATAATTGAATTAAAATAAAACAAAATACTACATTTTTAAATTTAGTTAAAAATTACTACATTACCAAACATAATAGTACCTTTTTCCTTAAACATTTATTTGTATCACTGAGTTCAAAGTTAAAATAAGTTTAAAAAAACAATTTAACTTAAAAAAAAGAAAGTAATATCTGTTTAAAAATCTTGACAATTCTTACTCTTTAAAATTGTTATAAATGTTAAATACTTACAACAGGTCATAATTCTCAGGGTCATCATCCCATTTCTCACAAATTTGTTGAAGTATCTATGACATGTCAAATTTAAAATTGTCGTACATAAATAAATACGTCAATCAAATTGGTCACTGTTTTATTTGTACTGAACATTAATTTATCAATTTATTATGTAATATTAATTCAATTTTTTTTTTTTTTTTTTCAAATATGATTTGTAAGAGTTTATTAATGATTAAAAATTCACTAGTAATACCAAACAACATAAATATTAAATATATATTTACCTGAATAATAATAGTGTTTGAAGTAACTTTTATGCTTTGTTTGCGACCGTTTGGTAATTTTACAGTAACATTCGCCATGCCAACACTCTTTTTGTGATGAAATTTGCAGAAACCAAAAGAATTAGCATCAAAATAACTCTATATCAGGTTTATCTTCAATTGCTTGTAATAAGTTTATTGAAACAATACGTCCAATAATGATTTGTATATTACTAAACATAAGTTTCTTTAAGTCGAAGATGATTAAAACACACTAAATCCGCCGGTCACGTAGTTATATATACGATATAACAAATCAGCTGTTTGAAGCGAGAAACACAGGGACGCATTAACATTTTTCTGGGATTCGTGCATGAAAAGTTTTAATGTTATAAAATTATTTTTTAATTTAAGAATGTAATTTGTAATTATTTATTATGTGAATGTAAAGTGTTGTTATATGAATTATTGTAATAAGCTGTTTGAATAATAAAAGAAAGTAGTGTATTAGTCAATGCAAATGTATGTTTAAAATGAAAAAAGTAAATAATAAAATATATTTTCAATATATTATTAACATTTTTGTAAGTTTTATATGATATAAACTGATATTTAATAAGAAATTAATGTAAAATATATAACTTTAATAATGCATTTTAATGATTTCCAATGTTAATAAATAAATAATATTAAATAAATTAAAAAAATATTGTATTACTAATTTTATATTCAGTTTTAATATACAGATGTTCTTAAAATTTATAAGTATTATTTTAAATTACTTCAATAGAGAATAATTTAAATTAATTAGATAAACAATATTCAGCAATTTAATGTAGTTCTTATATTTAAATTGTATATGAAATTATTAGTAATATTATTTTATAATTATATAAACATTATTAACTAAGCAATAAATCGATATCATATAAATTTATAAATACATTTATTTATATAATTTGTAATATTTGAATACAAAGAAAATGTTTCAATTTAAACGAATATCAACTGTTGTGAACTTGCATCAGTGCTTGCAAGGTGTACAACCTTAGAGTATTTTACACAATAAAGATTTTAGTTACCGTGGCACAACTGAAGATGGTGATATCATCACATCAAACAAAATTTATACCAAAAATGAGTCATAAATATAGTTCTTCAACGTGTTGTGTTCAATTGTAGTGTTATTTTATAAGAAAATTTTAATATTTTATAATGTTTGTAATTATTGCATTTTTATAAAAATTCTGTATTTTGTAAAAATTTTAATATTTTATAACGTTTGTAATTTTTATCGATAAACATATGTACTATTATTTAACGGGCATTAACTTTATATTTATAATAAAATCACTTGATTTCATGTTGCAGGGTGTACAAATTTCCATAAGACCAATGTGTTTACTTTTTTCTCCGACTGTAGCCCCTTCTGTCTGTGTGTCTCGCAGTTAAAACCAAATGGCGGGTAGTTTAAAACGATGCTTATTGATGTTTACCATTACAATTATTAAACAAATTAAATTTAAATTATAATTAATGATACGTATTCAAATGGAATAAAAATGCAATACAAATACGCTGAATACAGCGTTTATTTATTTAAAACAAATGCACACATTTATTTAAATACAATATTAACATTTTTAATATAATAACACTCATATTTTATAACAAAAATGTAAATATTTTACAAGATTTTTGTTGTTAAACATATTTAATAGAGGTTAATTTTACATTTCATTATATGTATATATATATATATATATATGTATATAAATTAAATATATTTATATAATATATATATGTAAATAAAAAAAAAATAATATAAATATATATATACATAAATATCGTACAATACATATATGATTTAATAATTAATATTATAATCATTGCATGCAATGTGTAATTATCGTTTTAGTATTTTTTATTTTTGCAATAAGTTGAAAAAATATTAAACGTAACTCGAAACGTTGACAACATTAAAATTGTATAACATTGAATATCTAGTCACATATGTTCTATATGATATTTATATTTATAATAATATCTTATTATAAATATAAAATGAATGCTCGTTCAATAATTAATAAATATGTTTAATGACAAAAAATATAAACGTTAATAAAATATTAAATGTTCGTTATATAGTAATAGTAAAAATTAACACGATACGTTGAAGATTGATGTTATAGACTCTTTTTTGATATAAACTTTTTTAGGTGTGATCACAACGCCAGCTTTAGCTGTGCCACGGCAACTAAAATTGTTAGTAAATAAATTTCTGGAAATTTGTATACCCTGACGTGAATTGAACAGCAAATAATAGGAATTACAAAGTTTCATAAGACCATGTCTTCACTTTTAATACTGATTTCAACGCCTTTTTCAATTTGCCCCTGAATTAAAATGAAATAGCGGGTAATTAAAAATATAAATTTAATTCATAATTTTCACTAAAAATATTAAATTTATATTATAATTACTGTTTATATTTAAATACTAAACTAATAAACAAACTAACAAACTGTTACGTTTGTTAGTTTTTTGATATCTAAAATAATATAAATACTTTGTTATCTAAAGTAAAGGTACACAAGTACATGTCAAAAAAAAACAAAAAAAAAAACATTCATTCGAAATTATGATTTAATTTAAATTTATTTTAATAGTCAAACGCAAAAGAGAAATATACATAGATATATAAAGATTTTTAAAATAATTTTTGTTTTAATTTTAAATAATTTTAGTTTAATTAAATTATATAAATTAGGCAAACAGAATTATATGTGACGTATTTTGACGTGAACAACGTCAAAATAAAGTTTTTATACAATAGTGTGAATATGATTTATAATGAATATTGAATATGAAAATAATACCTTTCTATTGATGTAAAATTGGTTGAGTTATAAAGTTTGAAAATATACTATTCTAATTTTATTTTGAAAAATGAAACATGTAAAATGTAACAAAATTTAAATAAAATACAAATTCAAATAAGTAATTCCCGCTAAAATGAATATTTGGTGAACTTTTATTTAGAATCTACTTCCGTGATACATAACCTTAAACTGTCACTTCTCACGAACTAAAGTATGAAAAGATAACAAAATATGAAACTGTAATTTCTTTATAATGCAGTAAATATATATTCTGATAAAACTTTTTTACATCGTTAATAAATGCAAATAAGATAATGATTATTAATAATATAAAATTTTTATACATGTTTCTTTGATGATTTATTGAGCGTGATCTGTGTTGTAACATATTTCTAATGTGCAAATTTTTTTTTGAACGTTTTTGTGTTTTTTTATTTAAACCGGTGTTAGTTTATTTAAACCATTGTACAGGTGCATATCAAATTTTACATATAAAAACAAAATTAATATAATAAAAAATACATCTAAGTTAATTTATTTTTTAATTTCATTTTGATATGTGAAGACTAAATAATATCTGTGACGATTTTTTCTGTTTTATCAAACACAAATGGAATGTTCTCAATACGGAAAAGAAAATTAAATTTATGTGACTACTTCTGCTGTTTATTTATCCTCTACAAATTATATGTCATAATAAAGCATTCAATGAATTACTCATAATGTTATATGATTATTTAGATTGTGTAAATTATATTTGGAGTTTACATAGATTGCGTTGTTGTTAATTTGATTACAAAATCCGATTCAAATATTTTTCAACAGATATTCTTACAGTAAAAAAAAATGTTTTAAATATAAACATTTTAGAAATACATTACTTTACATTGTTCTTATATTGGCACATCATAAAAGAGTCATTACCATTGAATCTAGCGATGAAAACTTGAATTACTTGATTTATTGGTAAAAAGTTAACTTACACATTTATAGAGTTATAATTGAAACGTAAAAAATATACATACATGTGATATGATATTTATATAACTTGAATTATTACTGAAAATGAAATACAATGAGAAAAAGTCTGTTTTATTAATTGACGTTTTTATAGTAATGATTTTATATTTTTTACCTGTCATGCATTTTTTATTTAAAAGTTAATTTTTTTGTTTAAATTTTAAATTTGGTTTCATTTGCAGTAATAATAAAAATGATGTAAGTACAATTTTATTTCTTACCTAATATACTTCCAATAAAATTTTAACACCAAAATTCTAATAAATTTTCTGGAAAACAGCGCCTTGACCATTGCTTTATTACCAATTTTCCCAGCTGAATTCTGCATTTGAAACAACAATAACTTCAATGCTTCGTTTATCGAACTTTTCCGCCATTTTTCAACCATTCTAAATGTTTTTCGCGCGCTCGAAGTTTATCAAGTTGCATCGTTCGCGACAGAGGTGGCGCGTTAATGATAACAATAATAAAAAGGCGCAGAGGCGGCATCGAGCGCAGTCTGGCGCAGTCGTTGACGGTTGTTCACACGGGGAGAAAGTGTGCTGCGCGAAATTTCACTTTCCTCGAGGATGGCTCGCGTGAATCCAGATTTGCAACGTGAACGCAACCGCTGCACTTTTGACCCCGTGGAGTTGACACATTTCCTCGACGGAGGTTCTCATAAGACAGAAAAGCGCAGAGAACGAGGTAAATTGAAACGACAATTAATGATTATAAAATGAACAAACGAAGATCAGCTGAAATTTTTTATAAAGTAAAGCAAAAAATCTAGAAATAAAGACAAACAAGATATGAAAATGATAATTATTAGAAGCAAACAAAGAGCGCGAGTATGTATAAAGACAAGTATGAGCGAAATTAAATCATTAGTTCAGTGTCAATTATTTCTTTGTAATAATTGTAAATTAGTTACATCAATTAAAACAAAAGTTATTATTGCAGTTCAGACTAATAGTGGATTATATTTCTTTTATGCACATTATAATATTGGATTATATTGCACAAATTTATGGTATTGTTTTATAATTGCGATAATGATTAAAAATTCGAAAAACTAAACAGTTTATGCAAATGAAATTTTTTGCGAAGTAATTGCATGTTGGAAAGTGATTCGGTAGAAAGCTGCGTCTTGAGATGGGGATTATATAAAAGTACAAGATACACTGTTCATTGTGATTAATTTGTCGATGTAAGGAATATTCGTTTCATGACGCATACTTTTTCAAGTATCTCTTGCTTTATCTTTTTTACCTCTCACTGTTGACAAATTTGTTTGACTGTAAATTGCATTTACACCTGTATGATAAATGTAAATATAGGGATAAGCCAATTTCAATTTTATTAGTTATATTTTATTTATGTCGCTTGTCATTTGTGTTGTATGCATCTTTGTATGAATGATGTATGACGACTCGAATATTATGAGCGTGTTAATGAGTCTATCAAGATTTACCTTGTTTGATTCTGTGATTTATGAGACAGGGTATTTAAATTTGTTTCTTTTTGTATTTTCTTTTAAAATGATTTTTTTACAAAATTCATAATAATTAAAGAAGTCAGTTGTGTCGACCTTTCGAGTAATGTAAAACAATGTTCCTTATAATTTTCTTTTTCAATTTTTTAATTTGAAGTTTTATTGTATTAAATGAGGATGATAATTTAGTCCTTTGTTCATGTTTGTATAACACTGAAATATATTAAGTTTAATATTATGCATAAATCGTTTATAAATTTTACATCATTCATGTATAGCAATTAAATTTTTTAAAAAATATGTCACTAGCCATTAGGAATCACCTGGTTCCTAAACATATCTTTTGAAGAATTGTAATTATTGATGGAATTTATTGGGCAATATATAATTTATGTGTATATTAATTTTGTCCGATTATTTTTTTTTTTTTTTGTAAATTCTAGCAAAATTGTTAAAAAACAGTTATTATCGTTGACAAAAATATAATTAATAATTATCAGTTTTTTACTGTACTACAAAATTTTACAATACAGAAAAAACTTGCCATTTGTTTTATTGGAAAAAGATAGTACAAAAAGTGTATCAATTCTTGTTATAGAATTAAAATGTCAAAATTATATGTGAAAAAATGGAATATACTCCAGTTTAAATGCGAAGTATTTTAACAAAATTTAATAAAACAATACTTTTTTATTTATATGCATGTTCTTTTTTTTAAATCAAAGTTACTTATGCTAATTATTTTTAAACTTGTAATATTATTTTCTGATAATAATATGTAACCAATGCAATGTCCATTCCAGACAAATATTTACAGATAAATTAATTGCACAATAATTAGGATGCTATAGCCAACGGTGATCACTGGGTTAAAGTCGAACACCCGTGTAATTAGCTACAAGTGTCATTTTTTGTAGCACAAACTCCCGTTTGTCACGCAAATACTCATTGCCTTCTCTGTTATAACACTTATCTCCTGATTACTGGAATTAATTAATCGATGGACGACCTGATTTGGCATTTAATACGGTAGTTTAATTCAACCTCTTACGAATGTTTATCATGTTTAGATTATTAAAACGATTTCGTCAACTGTAATCACTCTTCAGAGTTTATATAGAATCTGAAATGAAAAGCATTTTATTATTTGTAACAAATAATTATCTTTTGTATACACAAATGTTGTATTAATTTGAAAAACAAAAATATATTTTGAACTCCAAAGTTATCTACTAAATTTATTCGAACAAGTGTGATGCAACAAATCAAGTATGCTATTTTTTGTTATCATTGGGGAGATTGCGTATCTTGGATGTTTTGTTGGATCCAAAGTCGATAGGGATCGATAAGATTTTAAACCGTGTTATTTTGATGAGTTGTAATTACTCGAAAATGAATTGCAAATATCAATGATGATATAACAAAGTGTTTTGTAAAATTATTCATTACTCTAGTTGATGTTAAATGTTTCTTCTTTTTCTTTTAGAACGACTCTTTTTGGATGATCCGGAATTGAAAGACGTTATACCAGCGAGATATTTGAGTCACAAGGAAATTTATGAAGATGCAATTCGTAAAGGATGTCACGTTCTTAAAAAAGTGCGGGAACTACAAGAATCAGGAAAAGGAGACATGGATATGTTTGTGTACGTGAAGTTAAACAAACATGAATTCATTGCCTGATTTATAAGGAATTACTTCCACTGATAAAAATTAGTAGTAAAGCATTACTGTTTTTAATTACAATTTAAAAACATTAACGTACTTACTGAAAAAAACTGTAATTCTTTATTTCAAATAGTATAAATTAGTCACACATCTAAATACTGACCGTTCACAATTCTTCTTAACTTGAATAATCATTAAATTACACCAGCCAGTTATATGTAACAGCTGATAAAAATATGTATTCGTTATCAGGGATAGATGGTCGGTTAAAATAAAAATATGCTAATGCACTCATGTACAAGTTTACTATTTTTAAGAATAGACTATGAGTAATAATGATTGTAAATTTTTACTTTATTTTTAATACATTGCGTCTTTTCACATTGATGTCCTTCAGTTCATATAAAAACCTTGGCGTTAGAGTTTATATAAGTATTTTCATACAAATAATTGATATAAAGGATGCAACATTTATATTATTTTTAATATTTAAGTAGTTACATTATAATTTTATCATTTTAACATCAATTATAACGATCGAAAGTAATCTGAATTATTGCTGGTGTAATTTTATAACTAGTAAAGTGACAATATTTAATATAAATTTGAACAGATTAATTATTTGATATAATTGAAATATACTATTCATGGATATTATTTTGATATGAAAATAAACTAAAGGGTAAACAGCATGGTAAATTTTGTTGATTCATCATTACTTTGATTGGTTGGCACTTTTTTGTAATAAATTTTATAGTGTAATTTTTCACTGAAAAATTTTACATAATATTCGCATTAACTTTTTATTTAAAATTTCAATTTCATTACGAAAAAAATAATTAAATAAATATATATATATTACTCAGTTCATATGTAATAATTAATTTTCAGACAAATTTTGGGAGGAATGTTGGGATCGGCATTACTTCGAGATGGGAATCCCTTGACCTTGCATTACGTTATGTTTATACCAACCATCATGGGTCAGGGAACACCTGAACAACAGGGCATCTGGATTTCACGAGCTTGGTCTTGTAGTATTATTGGAACTTATGCTCAGGTCTCTTTATTTCGCTATTAATGTGAAGCATTTAAAAAAACCAAACCAAAATATAAAATAATGAACATATTTTCTTCGATGACTAAACAATTTACTATTATATATATATTAAAAAATATTGAATAACAAGTTAATTAATAATTTTATTAGACTATTTATTATGAGTAAAATTTAAAAATATATGTTCAGTTTTAAAGTAACTCTTATTTATAAACTAGTATGTTTTACTTTAATAAAAATTACAACATAGGAACTAAAACGTCTGTGATTTAGTAATGAATACATTGGATGATTACAATAGTAGATTTTTCGTAATTCTTACAGTGTAATGTAAATTAAATTCCAAATTAAGATACAAACATCTGTTTTAGACCGAACTTGGTCATGGAACTTTTATCAGGGGATTAGAAACTACCGCAACATATGACCCATCGACTCAGGAATTTGTTTTGCACAGTCCAAGTTTAACTTCGTACAAATGGTGGCCTGGTGGATGTAAGGCCAATTTATTTTAATACGTAATGAACAAATGTATTTTAACAGTGTAACCGGTTATTTTTTAATGATTAATTAACTGTAGAAAAATTTGAAACTTTATAATATATTGGAATTTACAATACAAGTCGAATTATGAAATGAAAAAAAATGCAAATTTATTTTACAATTTAAAAAGTAATAAAATAAAAATTATATGTTAAAATAAATTAAATATTACTCTTACTGTGAATTGAAATAATGTATAAATACAATTTTTATAGTGGGTCATACTGCAAATTATGCAATCGTAGTAGCTCAATTATACACTAAGGGTCAATGTCACGGAATTCATCCGTTCATTGTGCAACTACGAGACGAAGAAACGCACGAACCTCTTCCAGGTGGGAAAAATTTTACCATGAATATAAGTTTACACGAATTAATAATTAAAAAACATAATTCAGGGATGAAAATAATCAATGAAGCAAACACGAATTAAGTTTCATATAAATAAATAAAGTCATATAAAAATAGTGTTTAGAAAAATACCATTTAATGTTTATAATATTTTGTAAAACATTAAATAGAATGTGTTTAAATTATTTATGAGCTGGTAAAAATCTTCGTATTATATTTAAAAGTAAATATTTTCATTGTGCTTAATGAATTTGATTAAAAATATAAAATAGTATTAAAAAAGTAAAAATATATAACGCATATTGATCAAAAGTGAAATATGAAAAATGTTAAAATAAAAGTTTAATGTTATTGCATCCCTTCTACAGAGATAAAAAACCTAAGATCATAATTAAAGAATATCTAAATAAGAGCACCAGTAATGTGTTGAAGTGAATATCTCCATTACTCTGTTATAGCTTTTGCTAGTTTTATTAACATTTTTATTTCCTTTTCTGAAATTTACCATAAAAATACACTATATTTTAAATGATTAAAAATATGTCTTTTTCGCTTATTCATAATCTGTATAAAATCAGTAATTTAAAAACTATTTCTGTTCATTTTATCCGAAGATAATTGAATTAAACAATCACAACAATAATCGAATTCTTAATATTTAGGTATAAAAATAGGAGAAATAGGTACAAAACTTGGAATGAATGGGACGAACAATGGCTTTCTCGGTTTTGAACATGTGAGAATTCCGAGGGATCATATGTTGATGAAAAACTCGCAAGTAATTGAACAGTTAATAAATTTAATGAACAAAAATAAAAAAAAATAAAAAAAAGAAATATGAATAATTTAATGAATAAAACAAATTATTTAGGTATTAGAAGATGGAACTTATGTGAAAGCACCAAGTGATAAATTGACTTATGGTACTATGGTGTTTGTTCGCGTTGTCTTAATCCAAGACTGTTCAAGATATTTGTCTAAAGGTGTTACCATTGCTGTTAGATACAGCGTTGTCAGAAAACAAGGACAAATCAAAGACGAGTAATTATTAATTAATTATTAATTATATATTGGTAATTATTCAAGCAGTGTTTTAGAATAGAACTTTAGATTGCAAATTTAATCCCATTGAAAAGACATTCGTATATAAAATATATAACTAGTATATAAAATCATATTTGT
>JABFOX010002542.1:0-11310 GCA_022817665.1 Axea sp. ZL-2020 | reverse complement strand
ATTTGTTTAATTTTTGCTATACTCGTCTTTTAATCATTAGAGGTAATTTCCCGTGTTGACGTTTTGAGATAAAAATTCTTTAATAGCTGGATGATTTCCTCAAACTTAAATTTACCTATATTAAATATTAAGTCACAAATCATAACAGGATTAAAAATAACTTTTGAAATGCAATTTAAGATATATTTTGTTTATGGTTTAATTACTGATATTTTTTAGCATTGCTGAAAACAATTCCTTTAATCGATGAAATTGTTATTTCGAACCGTTCTAAAATATACGTCTTTTTTAACATTCATTTTTCAAGAAGTTCTTATGAGTGCGAAAAAATTAAGAGTGCAATTCTTCTAATCACTAACACACTGATTTAGTTCACAAGTAACTGAACAATGTTAATACTGGTCTTCTGGCATTTATCATTTAATTAAACATTTTATAATGTTATAGAAATATTATAAATTATATATAGTTTGATAAAAGTATTCTTTAGCAAAAAATCGGGTTGTTATCCCTCGAGTTTTTTTCTTATTCTTTCGTATATAAACACTACAGCACTTGTGCGTGTTTAATTTCGATTAAAAATAGAGTGAAAATCTGGATACTATTATGGGGCAGTACACAAGATTATGGATAAAGTTTAGTAATGAGTACGTCATCAAGATAGTAAGTACTGTTGCACACATTTTTCCAAATTAATATGGCTGTTCTTGAAAAAATTATGATGCTTTTGAAATGAATTGTGATACATGCATTGAATCAAAGCTTTATGATTACTGGTTCTTATGAAATGGCACAATTTAGATTAAGTACCAATGTGAAATTATTCGTCGAATTTCAATCGTTTTCAATCAGTTCTTTTAAAATGGCTGATACACTGTATTTAGCTTAGTTTAATATGGCAAACAGTGCGACTTTAATCTGAGCCACGAACATGATGTACTCTTACTATACAATACCAGTGGCTAACTGCAAAGCTGACCTGCTATTATGCTCTTCTCATATCGATTATTTTTATGCGAAATTAATTATTAATTATTTTGAAAATTACCATTGAAATGTTTAGCGGAAAATATAACACTTCGTCCAAAAATAATTTCAGTACCTTTTTGGTAATACATAAATTACAACTACATTAATTCGTATACGGAAAAAGGAGTTGCTTACATCATGAATAAAAATCTGGATGGTTTAGGAAGAATTTCAATTGTCATGGTTAAAAATAAACTTATCATAGATCTATTTTTACTGTACAACTGAAACTACTGAAACAAATTGTTGATTTGCTTCAGTACCAGTCAAACAGTAAACTATCAATGACAAGTAAATATTTAGATGTAGTATGAATAAACGATTTTTCCCCGTGTAGGCTTGCTGGAATGGATTTGTTTAATTTAATTTATGCACATGCGATCAGTTTGATTATTTTAATTAATTATATCAAGACATGTACAAAATGACACAAAATACCAAGACACTTATATATACACATAAATAGCACAATATAAAAGTCAACATATTTCAATGACTAAATTAATAGACTACGAATTACGGTCATTTTTCATTTAGTAATCCATCTAAGTGATTTATTATTGATATTATTCATCATGAAATATTTATTAAATTTTATTCCTTCCGTAATAAATTATCCGACTAGACGTGCATTGTATGACATAAATTTATTCTTTTAGATCGTTTGATTTTCCTTGGTAATTAAGCCGAAACTAAAAATGCGACTGAAAATATAGTTGAAGCAATTATACCAGCCGAATATCTAAATACAGTTAAAGCAAATGAAATCACAACGATGTGGAGAACGGACGCTTTAAGAACTAGACACCAAAAATACGCAAATGAGACCAAAATGAATTGGATGAATATTTAAGTGTCTGTCTTGTGCATAAGCGTACAACATTACTAGTCGTATACGTGTTTGATAAGAACAATTATTTTTCTGATAAAAGAGATAAGTTAAATGTAAGTTGGTAATAATTTTGATTAATTGAAACGGAAGAAGAAACAAGACCTTGACCGGCAGCCGTGAATTTTTATCCGAGCGTGGCTCAGAATTTACATAAGTCCCAGCTACACCGTATTATTGTTGAACAGCCATACAAATGCATTGGTATCAGTCTAATAACCAGTCGCTCAAGGATGTTTACCTTAATATTACAGAAATGCATTGGCGCGATTGCACCGCTGCACTCAGATATATTTCTTAAGAATTTTCGATATTATGATATAGTATCGAGCATGATTTATGACGTGCACGTGTGTGTGCGTATAAACGGCAGAATTCACGGTTTGTGATTATGATCACGCATTAAAGGTAGAAGGCACTGTAACACAGAGAAAAAAGTAAATTGTTCTTCGTTCACCAAAGATATTTCAATTACAAAGTTTCATATATATTAAATCACCCGTCTTCTCTCTTGGAGCGCGGTCTCCTGCGTTCTTTTTCTTTCATCTTCCTGGGGATAATGTTATGAAAAAAGTTTATTTTCCACATGTATAAGAATCTTTCATTAAAGTTATATTTTGTTTGAAAATGAAAATGACTTTTTTCTCCGCGTTTCATAGAGACATCCTTGAAATTCCTCTCTCTCTCTCTCTCTCCCCCCTCTCCGCGCTCTCTCTCTCCCACGTTTCTTCTACGTTGAATATAATGAATTTAATTATTCATTTTTCCTCGTATTATTACGTATCAACTTATTTGAACTTTTTAATAAATTACTCGAAATTATGAATGCCTCGTTTTTTGCGTTAAACTCCGCCGTTTTGTTAAATAATTTCTTTGTAACGTGTTCAACTTTTTCTCGTTATACAGGGCGCTTTGCAACTGATAAGAATTTGTTTGACTGAAGGTAGGAGAACAGAGTTTGCAAAATATCGCTTATGTTTGACGTTACACTAATTAATGGTTTGTTTTCACAATTTTGCCGTTGTACAAAAAATAATTTTTTCTTTAGATGGCAAATTTATTCATGCAATTTTTAATCCGCGGAATACATGCAGAAAAAGCCATCCTCTTTCGCAGGCGGAAAAGTAAGATTCGGTTTTGTTTCTGAAATACCGTGCTTGAAAAATAATTTTTTAATTCTTCACCGCAATACGTGACGCTGGCGCATTTGCAACAACTGACCGCAAATGTTAAATAATAGTTTTTCAAATGATTCGATTACAAGCGCAACACTTTCGATCATTAATTTTATCACGAAATATTTACGCTACACACATCTGATAAATTTACCTTCGCTGACCCTCGATGTTAATATTGCAATCGTAGAATTTGATGAGGGAGAGAGACGCTTGCGAAGTATTATAACTTATTATTAGTACGAGAAATGAAAATTGCAAACGTCAGACTTTAACGACATAAAATGAAGAAAATGCAAATTTATAAAATGTAACGTTTACGAATATTAAAGGAAAGAGAATAAATGTCGCAGTGACTCCATGAGAAAGGTCAACGATTATTTAGAAAAGTTCCATTATAGTGAACTGCTGAGCAATATCCTTTTCTATTCATACTAGAATCGACGATTAACGATAGTGTATTTATTGTTACTTGCGTAAGCCACGTCCCTGACCCTGTCGTGAGGTTAGTACCATCGCAATTTCTGACACGCCGCATGACTTTTCTCGTGAAATTTTCCAGATTGAGAACGTGCTAATAATGGTCAAGCTTTATTGCTCGGACCAGGTTATTGAATCTTGGCTCAGAAACGCAGTATCCAAATTTCGGGTGATTTATTAAATATTTTCAAAACTAGTCAATCAATGTTTGGCCAATAATTGGAGTTTTTAACGACGATGGCTGCCGCAATTTCAGGAATGACAAAAAAGTACGAATCAAAACACTCGACTAATCATTACTATGCGTTGCGTTTATTGTTAATCTTTGAACAGCTTTTTTGAAATATTCTTCAAATAATAAAATTTCCAGATTACCATTACCGAATTTTGTTTACGTGGCCAAATTAAAGTAAATGTTGCATTTTCGTTTTAAGTTTATTTAATAATATATGTGTGTAGTTTGATCATAAACGAACGATTAATACGATTAAATTCTACATATAAATAATGTAATTATTTGAAGTTTCATTAAAGTGCTTGTAATGTTTATGCAAAATTAGTTCATTGTGTTGCATATAAGCTATTTAAATTTACAATCAAATATGAATAACATTCAACATGTATCTTTATGGCGAAGAACGGTTTAATTTTAGATATTTAAATTTGAATTGGAAGAATCCTAGTGTTTGAGAATATTTGTTGAATTTCATTTGTAATTGTATCAATGCGCCGTTGAAAACTCACAGTTAGTGATAAAGACAAATTTACTAACTGCAACGGTACGAAGCGACAAAACTTTCATAATTTGAAACGCGAGTGGACAGTTTTGTTCATTTTGGAATTTTTTATCGAACAAATGTTATTTCGCATCATAATTTTACAGCCACGCAAAATTATTTGAAACAAATTAATGATTCTAAATCAAATTCTATACAACTGCAAAGATTAACATTAACCTTCAATTATTTTACTGTGATATTTAAGCACTGGATTAATTTAATTTGATTAAATAATCTAGTTGGGATGATTTGTAAAACGCTTATAATTTATTATACATGCATGGCATCGAGAATGTTGCGAAACCACGAGCAATGTTTGTTCCTGAATAGCTTACGAATGCTTTACCTTTACAAATCGTAAGAGTATAGAAACTGTCATGTGAAGATAAAAACATTGTCTAATACGAATACATACAAATAACGATCCCAAATGACGTATCATTGCAGTTGCTCTATAACTAATGTTTATTGATACCATTTGTGATTAATTGATTAGCAGTGCAGAAACAACGTGTTGAATCAATATCGATTTAAAGAGTATCAGCTACTTTCCGTATCGATGCAAACCGAACACAGAAACACGAGGATTCCGTACAGGAGTGGTGCAGAAATATCCGCTTTGGACAAAGCGAATCTACGTTACACGAATTATCGGTTCTGGTTGGATTATCAACCGAGTATATTTGTCAACATTAAAACTACAAAAGTTGTGATTGGGATATACGTGATACATGAAATTTTATATCAAGGAACGGCAACGCCATACAGATGTCTTTAAACCACCATTTGAGTAATGCAACATTCCTGAACATACGTTGGAGAAATCCTATCACTCGATTGATATCCATTTCCAAAAAAATTGCAAGAAAGCGCAAAATCACTGGAGAGCGAAATTACGCGTTATTTGTCGTGATCAGCTCTGCTTGATTATTTTATTTTCTGTAAAAGTTCATCCGGCCGGATGAGCTTCTAAAGTTTTTTAAGCGAATTCTCTCCCGCTGCGGGGAGATTTCACGCGCTAAGCAGAACTATCCTCCGGTCACAAGAAGACTTTCTTTATCTCAAGCGGACTGTTTTTAAAGCATTGAACGTGTTATTTAAACAACGGGAATCTGGAAAATATAGATTACGGCTGTTTGATCCAATCCATAATACGAAGCAACCCTATCCGAAATGAAGTGGCTGATGAATGATTAAACGCATTTTGCCTGATTAACATGGATATCGGACTAATACGCGAGTCGAAGCGAGCTTCTGTAACGCTTCGAAATCGCACGAGAACGAATATATTGCTAATGAGTCGTCTTTCGATAATCAACTGAACTCCATTTCCGATATTTTTACTCGCATCGTTGACATCAAACTTGCACGATCTGCGGCAAAATTATGATATCCCAACAATTACACGTCAAACTGTCAAAAATGATTTATTTTCTATTTGCCTGCGCGCATGCATTTAATGCATAGCATGCTATAATGAGAGTCTTACATTTTCCATTCAGTTTTGACAAGCGATCATTCATTACGTATTTTTAGACGAAGTAGGGAGATGGATTTTGTTGCCTTTTTTGGCTTTTCGCCGATCAAAATAAACTCACGAGATGCGGCTTTTACTCATGCAACTGCGATTCGACATTTTTTGAGCTCCTCGTAAACAATGCATGACAATCGTTTGAAGGATGCATCAAGATTACAATATAATGGCTTTCAGTTTACAACTTCCATAATTCAAATATCACAGCAATATCCCTTCGAATGATTGCACGTTGTTATTAAAAAACACGGCGAAATAGCGGTTCGTTGAATTAAAAAGTATTTACCGGCAACAAAACGAGGTTAATGCTTTTTTAAAATAATCATTATTCCTGTTATTCCGTTTGTTCCATTCGCGTTAATTTTAAACAGACGCACTTGAAACCGGAGCAATTTTTGTTTCTGATTAAGTGCAATTGTTGTTGATTCGATAAAGTAACTCGCTCGGTTTGGCAATAGTTCTTAATCTCGGCTTTGTTAAAATATGATCAGATTCGATACACTTGATTTATAGGTTCACCATCGCTAAACCGAAATCTGATTTTATAAAGCAAACACAACGTGGTTTCATCAGCTCGCGTGCACGGCTATGATGTAATAATCCAGAGTATTTCTTCCAAAAATCACGCAGAACTGTGCAAAGTGTAACGGTTGAATTAAAATAATTAAATTGCTGTTTAACTGGGCTGTATTCGAATGGCGGGGACTAATGTTTTTGCAATGCCTGCCGCAATGAAAAATTAACGCGCACGATTTATACATTCGGCGGAGCATTGCAATTTATTCAATGAAATTGAATATCGCGACGGCGAGGAGGAATATTTTCGGCAAATTGTACGACTCCCTAAACGTCGTAATCTTGCGAATAATAATGTTATTAAAACTGATGATGAATGTAGCAGGCGAATTACATTTATCTGTTTTGTATAAAAATTTATGAAGATTCGTGTTCCTCACTGAGCAGCGCCGTGATTCAAACGTACAATAATTCATGGGCATAATCATACGGCTTTTCTTGTAATATAAAGCAAGGTTTTCATTCATCTTTCTATTTCAATATATAGTTAATGGCGTAACTTAGAAAATATTATTGCGCATCCAGCGCAAAAACGTTACATTTAAATCTCGCGAATACATCCAATTTGATCCGTCACGCAACTCATCCTTAAGAATATAAATTATAATAAATCAGTGGGCATTAACTCTCACAACTTTATCCATACAAAGGCAACCGCTATAAAGAATCTTATTAATTTGCTCATCCATTAGCCGAATTACATATAAACTCTGCTCTCCCGTATATTCAGCTTGCTGAAATACGCAATCCGGCCTCGCAGTTCTCCAATCCATAACGTTAATGCACGAAGCTGATAACGTTGTATAACGCTGTTTCAACTGTTCTGTTTCTTACGAAATCGCGATCGCGCTGCAATTCATTTTTCTTCATAGAACAGTCTTTTAACGGCGGAATAAAAAGAATCACATTTGCGGCCGGCGTTGCGACAAAGTCATAACTTGAAATTAGTTGTCTAAACAAAGGGACATTTCGCAAAACTGCCGATGAACATTGGGCGAATAGGTTCTCGTTTGTTCTAAGCTCGTTAGGACCAGTACCCCCGATGCCCGGCATTCCCAAAAAGCCGCGGCTATGACCAAGAACGAACGAACGAACGAACGAACGAACCAACCAACCAACCAACCAACGAACGAACAAATGAATGAATGAATAAATGCATAAATGAAAGAAGCAAAATGCAAATGTCGGAACTGAAAGCGAAGAGACGCGGAAGGTGATGTCAAAATGTAACACATAACGCATCGATGCGATAGGGCCGAGTTGTACTTGCGTGCTTTCAACTTTCGGCGTAACAATATAAGTTGAGCATTAGCAAATTAAGTGTTTAGCCGAAGCACCTCTTCTCAGTCAGTCAAAAGGTTTTAAGGGAGATGCAATTTCCTCGACAAAATTTTAATCAGATTTCGAAATGAAAGATGTGTACCTCGTGATAATGGATTATGCAAAAGGTGCATTATTACAGTTAATATCATCGCTTGAATACTTAACTTTGTTTTATGCAAAAATAAATTGTCCTGTGTAATGCGAAACCTTGTCAAAATATTATAATCGGGGTTAAAATTAGACCGTTCGTTTAAAGAAGGTTGTTTTTACCGCGGACGTAATTTATAAATGATATAAAACGTACATCATGTTGAAACGTCATTATGAAACGTGTAAAATATTGTCGGTGGAGTAGCTTGTATTTAAATCGACGTTGATATAACTCAAATTAAATGTTATTTTATAGTATGTTATTTTATAGTCTTGTTAATATGCTTTGAATAATGCAGCACATTCTCTCTTGCTGGCAGCGAATGCGTTTGATAAAAAAAAGTATTTTTCTCGATGTTTGCTGTCAATTTCAATTAAACGAACTTGACAAGAGACAAGCAATATTCAGTTACCTTACCTCACTGCGATGCATTTTAATCTGGAATTCTGCTATCAAAATTTGGCAACAATGCGCGCGGCTCTGGAGGAGAGCTCCCTTTCGCAAATATAGACGAATTATACACATAAGGTTACGCGAATGTGCGTGACGTGTCACGCGGGGGAGTAGGCTACGAGTCTTTGCCAATATTAAATCGACCGATCTCCGTGGCGACCCGTGAACGAGGTTAAATGCAAGTTATGGATTCCCCCTTCTCTACCCCCAAAATAATGCATTTCATAAATCGCAGCTCAACTAGAAATTATTATGCGCCCTATGCAAATTCGCGCACTGCTCTAATTTTACGGAAATATATCAACCCTTTTGTACGCCGCAATAATATATTGTTATTATTAATGCTTCATTCTTTGTTCCTAAATTCCACGCCTTACTGTTATTATTACATACACTTTTCTTGTCGGGGTGGGGAAAAAATATAACGTACCACGCACTTAATTTACACCGATAATACGTTTAATAAAAGTTCCATGCGGCAGTGTTTCAAGTGTCTCCGCAAATTAAAATGCTATTTGCCTATTCAAAATCCTAGACAGTTTTCGGCCAAATGTTTATTGCTAATGCATGGTTCAAGCGTGTAATGTTTTGCAACATTTTTTTCCCTGTTTTGTTTTTTGTTTTTTGTTTTTTGATTTTTGCTTTTATTACAAAACATTTTAAAATTGAAGTAAAAATAACATCATTTTTATGCAAAGCTATAATAAATGTTTCGCAGGGAAATGAAAGCACGTTTATTCATATGCTAATAAAATTAAATGGATCAACAAAACGAAAATATTTTTTCCAACGTGTAATGACACATTTTAGTTAGGCTATTGCAATGAACTTAGCTCAAAACTATTAAATAACGCAACAACGAGTGACATTTTAACGCCGGGATCATGAAATAAATTTGAATGCGAAGCTACTATTTTATGACAGATTTATATTAATGTATTATAAAATTTGAAAATGATACGCGAATGGCTTGGTCATAAACATTTATTTATCCACAAAAACGTCAATCTTTTGCCTAATAAAAGCCTTTATTTTCCGCCAAAAGTAATATCGTTAGTAACGTCACATTATAAAAAGCCGTTTTACTAGCACAACTCGAAGCAAAATATTTTAAAGCATCACAATGCATCTTGTTATATGTCGCGTCTACGCCACCCTTGCACGTGCCATAAACAGTTGCGGATTTCATTTCCTTCATATTACTTTTTAACAAACTGAAAATATTCGCTCGAAAAGTACCTTGCACGGGATCAGATATTTCGGAAACAGAAGCAAACTATTCTTTAAGGTGTACACAGTTGTTCGCTGCAAAATTTGCAGCATAACAATCAATATGTATATTTTCATTATGTGATTATAATTTATCCTCTTTTCTTGTTAGGCATTTCAAAGGCTTCCCGAAAACTGTGGCTACAATCTCTCGCTGTATATACAATGTTGTATTATATTTTTGAGACTGTAGGTTTAATTCATGCAAAAAAGTCGTTTCTTTCACTCTTCCTCCTCTACTTCTTCCTCTTTTTCTTTTCATTCTTCACCTTCTTCTTTCATATTTTCCATATTAATTTTATCTCATGTGACTTTCCCAGTGTCTAATTTCAAAAATAAATTTACTACGCCGGGCAGGAATGACGTTCGTTTCTGAACGTATGCATTTACTTACATGTAAATGTATTGCCTATTTCATACACCTGTAAAATTTGGTTAAAAATAAATTTGAAGAAAAAGAAAAAACGAAGCAAATGAAAATAAATAACAACTACTCGTAAATCCATCAGTAATGCTAAAATATTCGTTACTTTGAACGCTATAAAGTTGGTGAATATTTTCGTTCTATGCACTCGGTATCATTTGACTGTTGAAGCACCATTTGGCATAGGTAATTTTTTCATTTTAAAGCATCATTAAATGTCGAATACCATATCAATTTCTACAAAATTTTAAAATTAATTTCGTTCAATTTAAGTTGTTTCAGCACTTTCGAGTTTCAAAATTCGAGATTTATCAAAATCATACATTTGTTTAAGCGAATACGAATGTATGAATGAGTTAAATATTTTCAGTAAAATTTTTGCAGTACATAGTAAATCATGTATTTTTTTAGACATTTGTTATACGGGAACAAAATAATAGTGAACGATTTACATTGAAAGAATTGAAGGGTTTATGTAGTGAAATTGTAATATTGTTAATTGCAAAATTGATTAAAGTTAATTGCGTATGCTTGATTAGAGTTAATCAATATTTAAAGTTAATTTTTGACTCAACTATTTTACAAGAATACAAATATATTTTTCAAGTAATGATTTTCAAGGAAATGAACCAGTTATGATTTAAACTGAAAGACATTTTTCAAGTTGAAATATTAATGTATGCATTTTTAATACTATGTTTTATAATTTGTTTTATTCGAAGCAAATACAACTTTACTGAAACTATTTTATTGAGTTAAAAGTCAAGTTTTCTTTTTTTCTTTTTACAATTGGTCGAATTAAAATAGAAAGACGAGGATAAATTTTTATGAATTTTTATGAATGTATTAAAATATTTCAGAGAAAGTAGTAAAAAAAATATTAAATTAATATGTACCAGTGACAATGACATAGTATTATTTAAACACTGTTATTTTATGATTCAGCACTGACTGTTGAGATTTTATTTATTTTTTAACGTTGTTTTAAATTTATTAGAATAAAACTAAGGAATAGAATTTTTTATCAGAAAACCGTAACTTTTTACTAATTTTATTTTAAATTATTTAAATAATACATTACATACATATAGTTATAAAATTATACATGAGTCTACGTCTATACATAACATAATGGTTCTTTTTATTTGATACAATATTTTTTAATAATATCCAGTTGCAAATATATGTTACACATATAAATGAAATTGTTGTAAAATTGAATTGTTCT
>JABFOX010002541.1:0-11311 GCA_022817665.1 Axea sp. ZL-2020 | reverse complement strand
TATAAGTTTTTTTATTTATAAAAGAAAAATTTATTTGTATTAATTAAAAAATAAAAATTTTTATATTTATTAATAAAAAAAAAATAAAAAAAAAAAAAAAAAAAAAAAAAAAAAAAAAAAAAAAACAAAAAAAAAAAAAAAAAAAAAAAAAAAACAATATATATGCGTATGAATAATTTTGGAGTCTTTACAATTGCTCAGAGCAATCGTAGATGTATTAAACATTAAAGCATTGCTTGCAAAATACGGTGTAATAAATACCACACTTTTTTTGGAATGTTAATGTTTAAAATACCCACACTCGCTTTGAGTTAAATATATAATATATTACATTACAATAAAGAAATTTATATGTATCTTTTCAGTTAACATTTTTAATATTTAACCATACAAATAAAATCTAATGGAATGATTTGAAATAATTCTATATTTTATAAATTTCAATATTAATTATGCTTTATCATTTATCACAAAACCATTCTAATACATATATTTATAAGCTTAATTAAAGCCTAATTTAGTTTTGCTACTGTCTCAGTTCTTTTAAAGTATTTTGAGTTTAATGTTATAATTTTATTTACCTCGAAATAAGTAGAGGGTTTATGTTAGTATTATAGCTGAACGCGGGATTTTTCGTTATTCTCAATATATCGACTTCTTCGAAGTCTGAGATTAAAAATAGGTAAAATTAGCGCAAAAAAAGGCAATGCAAAAAAACGCCCAAATTTTAAGAGACGAATATTGAAAGTCATATATCCTTGTTAAAATATATATTTTTTTACGTCCTTTTGTGGATTGTTCAATGACTACTTTCTTTATTATTATACATCACTTTTAATCGATTAATATTTCAATTTTATTTTTCCATTAACTTATGACAATTGAAATTATTTGTGCATTATTTTATTTCAGAAATGTACGGTTAGTTTCAGTTTTGGACAAGGATTGACCCGAAAATTCAAGAAAAAATCTCTAATAAATAACACATTTTTACAATAAAATCTGATTTTATTGTAAAATTAGCCATTTTATAAAACTGGTTTTACATTAAATGTACGATTGCTCATTATTGATAACATTTATTCAACAAGAACTTTTGATTATACAATTAACGAAATGTTAAATACGATCAAAAATAAAAATGGAATACTCTTTGTACTCAAATGTTATTTATATATAATGTCAACTACGGTCCAAAATATTTTGCAATATATATTTTTTTAGTGAAAAGAATATTTAGGATTGTAGCGTTTAAATATATTGCACGATTTGCACAAAATATCTTTTATCTGCAATAAAAAATTGATCATGAATAAGGAAAAACAAAATAAATTCTAAAAATCTTGAAGCGCATTGATATGTTCATCTGTTTTAAGACTATATTGAACTTTTATATCGATCCGATTTCATCTGTAAAATCTATGGTTTATTAACAAAGGTATACGTTGAATTTGTTATATTTAATGTAAAAAAGATTATCGTTTATGTACAATTATAATGTCTCGGTTATGATAATGTAATAACTTTGAAACAAAAATACAAATTTCAATGCACATTCTGAATAGAACCTGTACATTGTCCTAAATCCTATTGAATTAATTGTTACTTAATTTATATTGCACAACTTCAAATAATCATTATTTGGTTTTACATATTTACATTATTAGTTAATATATTTTATATAAAAAAAGAAATTATACATTTATTGTTTAGTATATTTTTAATACTTTAACTAAAAAACTAAGTATAATATATTGTTATAAATAAATCATTATATTTAACTTTAAGATTAAACATATTGTTATAAAAATATTGTTAAAATCTATTGGAGATAACCTGTTGTAGATAAGACTATATTTTTATAAATAAGTTTAATTTGTAACTAAAAATGTACTTTAAAAAATTACTGCCATAAAAAATAAATGAATTATTGATTATAAAATAATGAAGATAAATATAAAAATGAAAAAGTATGTTATGATTAAATATGACAAATGATAACTAAATACACAAGTACATTATTTATTAATAATTCTCAATAATTAATAGAGAAATGCTATTCTTCAGTTAGAAATAAGGCTGTTATTTCGAAACTGGTCCCCATAACAACGTATGAAACGTTTCAAATGAAATGCTTGATTGCTATTCTTGAAACGTTTGCATTTTTGTAACATATCAGAAATGTTTGAAAAAAGATTCGGGAAGACATGAATGTCCGCGGACATTAAACTGTTTCACAAAAGTTTCTAAAACGTTTCAGTTCTCATAGGGGTATTTGAATTTAAAGTTAAGTAAATCAAGTAAATCAGAGTACTTGAAAAATTAAAGTTTTCCATCAATAAATAAAAAGTTTATAATCATTACTAATTATATGAATTGAACATTCATTAATAATAAAAACATTTTAATATTGATGCAAAAAATTACCGAAATGAAGAAAATAAAAATGAAAAAATATATTTCATCAGCTCAAAATAAATTTACTGTATGTAATTTAATGAAAGTAAGATAAATTAATGAACTAAATCAAGTTTAAATAAATGAATCATTTATATAATTTGCTTTAATTTTACTTATATTATTTATTTTACAAAAAATATATTTTTAAAATGTTACTACAGAACATATTTTTAAATCTTTTACACGCTAAAAAGTTAGAAATTTAATTTCAATTGATCTGAAAATAACTACCATAATGCTTCCATAGTTTCGTCTGTCATCAAAGTTAACCGTATTAATTTATTTATTTATTTTTATGAAAATAACGTGTTTTATGATATAACTATTTATTTCGTTATTGTACGTGATTTCACTTAGAGCGTCATGTGTATACACAACTTATCTAGGTATATGCATAACATTTATGAAATTCTGTATAGCTCTGCTTATACATTTCATAATTTGCATCTATATTTTAAAATATTAGTGTCATTATACTACCAAGGCTTAATTTTAAAATTGTCATAACCATTTTATCCAATACAAAGAACCCTATATTCGATATAATATGTAGTAATATTATGTTATCTTCACCTAATAGTGCATGCACAAACAGAAATTAAATTATTGAATCAAACAGTAAAACAAGTGCCGAAAACTATTCTTTTTTAATATCAGTCGATTATTTGGACAGAATTACATTTTTAATTCTAGTACATCCTCTTGCGCAACAACGCCTTTTTTAATTTTAGTAGAACAATGATTGTAAAACGAACCTCCTCTTACGTTATTGCGTTTTCTCTCTTACTGTAATAAGTGCTGCCAACTCATTTCAACTCATTAAATTGAAGGACAGGTTCTCAGATTTTTCTACTGCATATGAAGGTTTTATCTGTGAAGGGATACATTCGGTTCGGTTTGGCTAGGCTCGACTGTTAATTTCATTAGGTCGAGAAAAGATTTTTTACACACAGGCTTGCATTAATGCTATTCGTGTAATCACTTGCAAGCATATACTACCGAGATGAGCCGAATGTGCTCTCTCACGGACAGAATTTTTGTATGGATATAATATTCTGAGAACATTAATTAAAGGATGTTTACGCATCATTATTATTTTCGTTACATACTTTTTTGCACGTTTGATCCCTGTTGAGCTGTAATGTAATCTCACATGTGAAAAAGTTCATAGTGAAACATTCATATTCCTCATGTTCCCTGTCCTTTGCGGTCAATGATGCCAATTGTTGATGCTGAGGAATATCTCAAACAAATGCACTCTGCTCGTGCAACTTCGCCTACATTCGATTCATGTATCTTTTTCGTATCAGTGTTTCCAGATTTTTCTACCGCATACCCGTTTGATACTAGACTGTAATGATATATGTGCTGTATCCTTTGTATACTTATTTTGAATGCTTTTTTTTCTCCGAAATGTTGTAATTTAGAAAATAAATATAGGTATTCTAAATTAGAAATATTTTTATTTCATAATGGTTGAGATAACGGTTTAAAAAATTTGTATTACACATATTAAAATACAATTTCAAATTATGAAAAATTTATAAATTATTTTAAATTTTATGAAAAAAAAAAAAAAAAAAAAAAAAAAAAAGAAAACGAGTTAGTCGAGTAAAAGCCATGTATCATGTGTCGATTGGTCATGTAATCTCTGATTAACCCATGGAAGGTATGGTTCATATTATTCATGAAAGTTGTTTTTTTCTGTTTTAATATTTACTTCAATATTTTAATATTTAATTATATTTAATTAGTTTAATAGTTGAAAAGAATGATTCATTTATTTATATAATATATTATTATTAGTAATGTATTATTACCAATAAAATTTTAATTTGATTTCAGTTTATTTTTTTTTATTCAGAAGTTTCAATTATTACGGTAAATTCAATGTTGACCGTAATTTTATCATCTTATTTTACTTAGAAAAGTAAAGAAGAGAAATTGCCTTGTAGACGTTCATTGTTGAACGGGTGGAATTTCCTGGCAAAATTTCTCATCTGCACTACAAAGAATTTTTCAGAATTAAAAATATAAAGTAAAAATTTTTAAAAGTAATGTTACATAATAATAATAATAATAATAATTAATAATATTGTATAAATATAATTGGGGAGGGGGGAATAACACTTTGATCACATTTTTATTTAATAATTACCAATTTATTTAACGTACCGTTGAATACACACTTTCAATTAATTCTCGTTTTATTGGCAATCACGTCATTCTTGCGAAATTCTCTGCGTTTTATTATCTAAGCTTATTCTATCAGTATTTTTACTACTATAAATGTTTTACATTGCCCAGAAACTATTCTGTACATTAAAATGACGTATATTAATCTTTGAAGTATGAGGCTTGACAAAATTCTAGTGTGTTCAAGTGAAATTACTTTCTAATAGTTTTATTTTATTTTTGTACTTTCTGTACAAATGATTACAAATTTTAAATAGTTAGACAAAAATTATAATAAATAAATTTAACAAATGTTGATAAGACATAAAAATGTTTTATAAGTATTATAATAATAAATGTGAAATGATTTTCTAATATTATGCAATATTATTAATTATGACTATATTAATATTTAGCATGTTGATATTAAATTGAACGTCTGGATTATAAAATGAGAATTGTGCTTGAAAGCTGGCCAAGAAAGCAATTTGTCAGATCGTGGGATTATTTTAAAACACAAAAAAATTTGTTCAAATTCGATTGAAAAAACTACAGCAATGTTCTATGTAGCAAAACGCATCTTTTTTTATATTTAAAAATGTATAAATTTTACTTAATGGTTAATAATATAATAATAAAATGTTAAAATAAAACATGGTGTTTTTTTTATATCATAATTCAATGAGCTTTTTTAACTTTAATTCACAACACCTTGGGTAAATATGAACTCTTTTTAAGCAACATCTTTTGTGGCATTTCCGAAGTTTTAACTCATACATTTTTCGATTTTAATAGATGTATAGGTGTTATTAACTTCTAAGTATGGAGAAAGAGACAATTACACACCTTTACTCATGATTCATATAAAATGAAATTGTATTTTGCTGATAAAACAAATTTTACTTTATTGTAAACATTTATAATTAGTCATACAAATTATTAACTGTAAATATAATTTCAACTATGCAATGAAAAAAAAAAAATTATAAATAAAAGTAATATTTACTATAATGGATAGTCTTGTCATCTTTTTATAATATAAAAACCAATTTAAAAAGAATACTCAATGAATCCTGTTTATAGACATTAAAATTTATCTGAATGCAATTAAAGGAATTTAATTTTATCTGGTGATTAATTATTTTAATTAAAATACATCGTTATTTAAAAAAAATCTGTCAAAATTGATATAGTTATTTTATTATATTATGTTAATAAAAATACATGTATAGAAATAAATGACCCAGGTGAATCGAAAGTAATTTTCTACAAATAACTGATAATAATCTTTGTTTGGTTGACGACCATGTAATCGAACGTAATTGTGATATAAAATTTTAAGTCATTAATTTGAAATTGAAGTTTTAGGTTTTTTTAATAAAAAATTCATCAATTGACATATACTACTGTCTTTGTGTAAATAATATAATTATTTTAAGAATACCAGATCTGAATAATTTAAAAAGTTACTTCTTTGCTTAATATTTTAATACAATAAATATTTTAATCTTGTGTAAATTTATAATAATATACTAATAATTTCATAACATTGATTAAATGATATTATAATATTATTTTCTTCTCTATTTGCAGTTTTGTATAAAAAATATATCCCATTGGACACAATAAAAGCTCTAAAACGCAAAGTATTTAGATTAATTTAACTATCATGTCTAAAATTTCCATTTTTATACTTAACATCGTCATCCTTTGAAATATAATTCTTCAAACAAGAATTCATTTTATCGCACGGGATTTCACTATCTTTTCGATTGTAATGGTAAAAAATTAAGGTATTGTTCTCATAAGTTTTTTTTACATTAAACAAATTCAATTTATCAGCTGCTAAATAACATGCGCCAACTGCAGCTGACGTTGTAAGACTAAGTAAAGTTAATTCATCTATAATGCCGCTTTTTTCTATTTGACCAGTGAAACCAGTTTTCAAGAAGTTCCACGATTTCCAAACTGATCCCACGCAAATAACTTTCAAACCACCTGGAGCATTTTTTAAGTCCTATTTATAAAAATCACAATTTTAGTAATAAATCAATATGATAATTCAATACAAATTTTTATAAATAAAAATTAAACGAACTTACATTGTGAGCTTTTAAAGAAACCGCTTCTACATGTTTAGCCAACATTCTGCCTGCTTCTTCAAACAAAGACAAGCAAAGTGGATCTTGATCTTCGCAGCCTACTGCAAGTACTTTGGCGAACATCGCAAATGAACTTTTATCAAAATTACTATAAAAATGTGGTAACATAGCACGTCTATCATTAACGTAAAAGAACCTTTTCATTGCATTGAAGGAATACGTTATGGGATATGGAGCTTTATTCAAACCATCAAGATCATCGAAAATATATTTACAAGCTCTATGAGCAATCCAATAGGCTGAAATATAGTTCATTAGTGTATTATGAATAGTTAAAAGTATAATTACAATAAAATTGAATTAATCATCTAAATAATATTCTTCACTCAAAAATCTATCAAATCATATTTGTACCACAAAATTTAATAAGATTTAATTTCCAAAAAAACATCGTATTTTTCTTAAAGATTACTTTACATTTTAACCATTATCTAATACCATTTGATACAACTATTATACATATAACATTTAATATTACGGTTAACGCGGATCATATAAATTAATACTAATAGCATATTTTCATATTTACAAATATAATTGTAATTTTAATTATTTAATATAAATTTATTTTAATTTTTTTACTTTTAATAAAAATGGATCAAATATTTAATAAATTTACATAAAATATTTTAGTAACGATTTCGTAATAATTTTACCAGATTTATATAACAAGAATAATTACAATTTTTGCGGAAAAAGACTACGATACCATCCAAAAGCGGTATTAAATTATAAGTATCAGCTGTAAGAAATCTAAAATGTTAACAGCGTGCGTAATATATTTTTCATGGATTTTTGTCTAACACATTTGATTGTGTAGGTTTTATGAATGTGTTTTCAAAACTAAGATTTAGTTGTCTCCCTATAACATAATTTCTGCATCATTTTTTTAAATAGACACTTCGAATCTCAAAGAATTTTGAAGTGATTAATATCACCCGACAACGAGTAAAACAAAATCAAGATTTTGTTTTTGCATTTTTACAATTGCAACAACAAACTGTAGCACCCGTGTATAATTGTGTTTACATAGACGTATACCTTAGTATGATTGTGCGTGTGTGTCTACAGAAAAAGTCTGAAACCTTTTCAAGTTTCCAGATTCGTATATTCTTGGATGGTGAATAGGGGAGAATGCTGTATGGTGGTGGTAATAAATCTTCCTGCGGACCATCAAGCTTCTTTGCACGTTATTGATCAATGTGCGCTGACCATGTGCACACATGGCCTTTATATGTTTATATTCAAAATCATATCTAATTTGAAAAGCCATTTCCACACACGATGCATGAAGCGAAGTCGCATCCAATATCGCGTGCAGTACTACGAATGATTGCACCTGGACCAAAAATATTGACTATCTCGAGAACGGTTAAAGATCGATGCAAAATTCATTTAGGCTTGAATTCAGCATTAAATTATACATCAAGTTCAAACATTACAAATCCATGTTAAAAGGGTAGAGAAACTAAACCTTAGTTGTACCATGTGATACTTCATATCTAATACTAAATTGAAACTGAATAACTCGAAATAATAAGAAGTCTAAATAATAAAATATAACTACTGAAAAGGGCAAGTGTCTGTGCAGATTGGAAACTATGCAGTGTTTTAAATCATTAATCAAACAGCTATTAATAGCATTTACAATGTAACTTTAACACCTAATTTTACCAATGTGTAAACAATTTACTGAATGCTATTTGTTAGTATTTATGTAATATAGGCAACCACAAAAAAAAAAGAGCATCGAAAGACGACTTTGATATAATCCCTGGTTCACGACTAAGAATTTTGTAAAAGGAATTTCTTTTATGAAAATACGTGACACGTGCAAGACGAACTCCATAACAGTTATATGAACTGTTACTTTTTATAAGTTTTTCACATTCTACTTTATGAAACGTTATGGAAATATGAATTCATTATGAAAATATATGATTCCTTATTAAAAATCGTAAAATAAGTAAATTGTAAGAATTGCTATTTAACGATTCGTCATAATAAATCATACTTCTTCAAAGCTCCTCCTTAGTTTCATAACATTTTATACAGTTTTATATACGAAGTTCTATGAAATATTCTACAGCTTTCATATAGAATTCCTGTTGCAAATTCCATGAGCTTAGAAGCAGGAATATTAACACAAAGTCTATATATTTGTGTTAATTTTACATAATTAATTACACAGTACATTCGCATAATTTTAATTGCATCTACGTTTGCATTTGATAATTGGTTTGAATTGTTTATTTTTACCACTGCCTTCGTCTCCTAGCAAATGACCCCATCCTCCGCATCCATGGGTTTGTCCATCGGTATTAATGAGTAATGCGTTACTGCCAGTTCCGGCAATTAATACAACTCCACCATTAGATAAACCGGTTTTTAAACTGCCAAGTGTATCCAAACTAACAATATATTCTTTGGATGCTTTTGGATAATGTTGAAGTAACGTTTTTTCTAGAATATTGTTTGTCTTTTCTTCCCCGCAACCACTCAAACTCAAACCCTGTAATTTATACACACCCGTTTTTTTTATTTTCTTACTTTTTAATACTATACAATTTATTTTGTGCTTCTAGAAACATTGTTTATACGATAAAAACTTTTGCGTTTTTTTAAACAAATTATTCTTAAGTTGAAATATTGTACATATTATTTGTATGTATGTACATACATATATATGTATCTACATATTATTATATTAATTGTTGAGTTCGAGCTTGTTTTATCTTTTTTGTTCATTTTAAGAGATACTCTGATGATAAATAATTTGGGCTTTAATCATTAAGTGGGAATCAAAATAAAATCATATGTAATTGAGATATTGAACAAATATACAAACAAAACAAGCAAACATACATACAAAAAACCTTATATATGTCTAGAATTACTCTGAAAAATTCACATCTTTGTTGAATATAATTGTCCATAAATAAGGAATAGTGCGAATCAAATACAAATGTACATTTATATTTTAATTGCAAAACCACTGATCTTGCAACTATAGACCTAATACATAAACTTATAAAAAATACTTTAATTGCTTCAAAAATTCCCAATGAACTGGCATAAACAAGTCATCTTTATACGTCATATTAAAATAAAAAAAAAAACTTATTTGTATGAAATAAAACCGATATTAGAGCTTCTGGAGGAGCATCTTGCGTCAAGGACACCATTTTGTTGGAGCGGTGAATCAGTATAAGGGATACGATGACTAATCACTGAAGTCACCTGATCTAACTCCTGGAGATGTTTTCTACAAAAGCTTTGTGACAACAATGTACAAAATAAAATCAACTAATATCGATAAATCGATAAACTGAAGAAAAGATTAATACAATACTCGAATACGATAACAGCCGAAATATTGCAGAAAGTAATTTCATATGTGTGTGACATTATGATACCGTGAATGTTAATAATTGATAAACGAGGTTGTGCGAAAGTGAACGTTTAAATCTTGAATGGATATCATCGTTGTTTATAGCAGATTCGAATTCGTCGGAAAAAATGACATTAACTTCAGGCATGATTAACTCTCAAAATACTCTATAAAGAGGTGGAGTCAATTTTAAAATCTTAGATGGAAAATCATAATTTTCATTTCAATTCAAAATTATGCAAAAATATAACGAAAGTTTCATCTTCGGTACTATTCGGCACTTGTTGATCCAGCAGATCAACAGTTATTCCGAAAAAACGGCGACTTTTCATTTCGACATTTTTTAAACGGTGAATTTAATTTTAAAACCGGAAATAAAACTACATTTATCAATATCTAGGAACAACGAAACGAACATGGATAGTTTTCTGTTTTCTTTATCGTGAATACTTTCGCCTCTCATTGTTGGGATACTTGCTTCTAATAAATATGTCACACGATGTGCTCAAATATTTGACTCTCAGTAGCTCCGATGCACTTATTTATTCATGTTCGAAATGACTGAACAAAAGTGAGAAGTGTGTAATTTTTCCACAAGCATTTCTGATCTGCTGAATCGTGTTTTCACGACTTTTTGATAATTCATTATAAAAATCATTCTGTAAATAGTTCGACTTTAAGAAATCAAGTAATGCAAGATCTGGCAATTTTTCACACCAAGATACGGAATTATCTCTTGCGATTTATCAAGGATTGTACACGTGACGTTAATATTGCTTTCTGGTGCCGCTATTGTATATATATCATACTAGTGGACATCCACGTTGAAACCACACTATCTATTATTCGTTCAGGCTTAATATTGGAAGTTCATCTTCCAAAAAGTTTGAATGTTTTTCGCCATTTAAATTAACACATACCGATAAAATGTGGACCACTAAGCTTATCGCAAATTATTCCCACGTAACCAGCTGTAGTACTCCAACAGTACATGTTGTGTCGACTAATCGTACCATAATTTTCTAAAAATGACTCGTCAGAAAAATATACCTAACGAAAGCAATTAAGATCTTTTTTATTTATTATTATTAATTTTTTTTTTTTTTTTTTTTTTATAAACCAC
>JABFOX010002540.1:0-11315 GCA_022817665.1 Axea sp. ZL-2020 | reverse complement strand
GGAAGGAAAATCAGATCATTTTTATTTTATATTATAATTAAATTAAAAGTGCAAGAAATTGACTGCCACAGCTGAAATTAATGTATTTATAATTTTATTAATCTAATACAAGATTAAATATCAGTTCAAACAGACCATTAAAAATATATTAAATTTGTATTTATACAAATAAACAAATAAAACTAATTATTCTCAATATATAATATTTAATAACAATACAGTATAAAAAATTAAATTAGCCATTTATATAATTTCAATTTCAATCAAAAAATTAAGCTAATTAAACAAGGTATTAATTTAATGATCAATTTAATTTAACCTGGTAATTTTATAACACAATTATATTTTTTAATTAAATATCTGTTTATATTGTAATTAAATTTGATTTTTTTTATAAAAAATCTTCATTCGATTATGGTTATATAAATATAAATGCTATTAATAAGTTAATGGTTGAATGGATTAATTTTAATATTAATTATAATATATTTTAATGGAAATAAAACTTGTATTATCTTCAATTTATTAAAAAATATATCATTTATGGCAAAATGTTTTATCATAGTTTTGATTGAATAAAATATAAAAATAAATAAATGTATACAAAAGACTGAGTAATAAACAACTCATCTTTTTTATAACTTAAAAACAAAATAATTCTGTTTATATCATGCTGATTACAAAACACTTTGTTTCATATAAAAAACCGTTTCTCATTCAAATACTGCAATATAAGATATTACCCACTTTCATCAGCAAATATTGATTTATACTTTGTACATACATACATTAAAAACCGGTATAAAATTCAATTTATTACATCAGAAATCTTAATTATAAGATATTATGTTGAATGTTTATTTTATAAATATTTAGATTGTATTTAAGGTAGTTATCCATTATATATAATATTTAATTGAAAGTTAAATTTATTTATTTTTACATCCGTGATTATTTTTGTTTAAAATAAAATATTATTGCAATAATCCTGAAATGACTGTTTCATTAATTTATATCTTTCAATTGTTTTAAACAATTTTAAATAATTAATTTGGAATTAGCCTCTATATAAAGAAACAAAATCATAACAATTATGGCTCTTCACTTAATTTTTGTTATTTTACAAAAAAAAACTTTTTACATAGTTAAATTTTAAAAAATTAATAATACACATAAAAATTATATAATCCAATAAAAAATAATTAAAACTGCCTTAACATGTGAAAAAATTATTAATATAATAATAAACAAATTAATGCAATAAATTAGTTTAATATAAATAAAATGAAAATGATTTTTTAAAAATATAATGTTCAGATGCAAAATGCGGTTTAAGAACAGATTTCATGTATTTATTTGATAGATTATTAATTTACATTATCTTCTTCATTTATCATAAAAAAATTTTAAATAAAACAAAACTTTTATATTTTAAAGTATATGTAATTGTTTTTCTATTATAATATCAAATGTTTAATACAGCATTATTATATATGGATAAATTATGTATCTACAACTGTAAAAATGGTTCTGATTTTTTTCAATATTATTAATTAGATTAATTAGCAAAACTTCTACACCTTTTATACCTAATTATATGTATTTAGAATATAAATAATGTAAATTTATTTGGATAATTTTGTATAATATTAATAATTTTATTGCAATAAACAATTATATTTTTTAATAATCCCATAAAAAATCTTTAGTTTATTCATTAATAGATATTAAAAAAGATTCTTTTAATGAAAATCAATTAAATTAATTATTATATATTACAGAAGAAAAATTTTTTAAACATTTCTTCTAATATTTCATTATAACTTTAACGTGTTCCATTGAATATATAATTATAATAATAGTAAAAATAATAGTAATAATAATAATAATAATAATAATAATAATAATAATAATAAATTGTTGTTATTTTATACATTTTATACATAAACAGTAAAAATTTCTGTTTAAATTTAAAAGAGTTCATATTGCCAATATTAATGTACTATATAATTCATTACATATTGAAATTACAATATGTTATAAATTTATAATATTAGCACCTTTTAATATATTATTATAATAATATTAATGATAATAATGTAGCAACAATAATCACACAATGACAAGTATGCAAGAGCATATACACACAATATTTGTATAAAATTACTGTCATTTAAAACTATTCTTTAATTTATAAATATTAAATTAACAGAGTGTAAATTATAAATATAATACAAACAAGTAACTATACTTTATTTATAAATAAATATGCAAGCAAATTGAGAATACACGATATTTAAATGGTGAAATATTCAATTTAAAGCACATTCAGTAACAAAGTGACGTCATTGAATAGAGTTTGATCGGCAAAGAGTAAGTTTGTAACCAAAAAAGGGAAAATCGTACCCTTGATTCATGTCATGTTCTGTATCATCGAGCCAGACTCTCACTTGCATAGCATTGCCTTCTCGGCACCATTGAAATATATCTTCCATACTTTTATATAGAATTTCAATTCAATTAAACAGTATCTATTAATAAATATTAAAGCAAACTATCATGTCCTAATAAGATCAGACGTCACACACTAAATATAAACATATTTCCACGAAGCTCTTAGCACTTTACTTCACTGCACTTTTTGCACATTACAGTTATGAGGCAAAACTGACCGACAATAATGTTTTTAGACTCGTAATTTAGAAAACTTGTCTATACTTCCATAATTTTAATCAACTCACGCCCTAATTGTCAATTCTGTTTATATTACTGGGCCAAGCGTAGGTTGCCATCATACTCCACCCACAACCCACGACTAATTATGAATGTGTAGTGTGATAGATATCAAGCAGACGATTTTTAACTCGCGTACATAAAAATCAGTATAATAAGTATAAACTTTGTATTATTAAAATATCTAATACATTCATAAACATACTTTTAAAATAAAATAACTTGTATTCGTATAATATTAAAAACACTGAAATAGAAAAATTGAAGAATTAATTAAGCATTTTTTGATTTCAAGAAATAAAAATAATCTTTGTACGTATTGAAAATATTATTTTAATTTATAATCATTTTATATTAATAATAATATACTTTGATATAAAGAAATTGTTGTACATTATTTGGCTGCGTTCAAAAGAAGTAATATTTCAATATTGTAATAATCTTTTCTTACTCGCTCTAATAATACCTATTATAAAAAGAACAGAGATAGAATAAGTGACAACTTACACGTACACTTAGAGCCAGAATCAAGATCTAGGGACTTTGTTATTAAAACTTATACCTAATATTATAATAAATGGTCCAATATTTCATTATGATCAATGAAATTTTACACGTGGCAACACTAGGCAGAAACTCTTGATATGTTGTCAGTTTATGCCAAGTACATTTATGTTTTAAATAATCTACCAAGTCTAGCATCACGGAATTTATGTTTCTTTTAATTTATATTGTTACAATATTAAATTAATATTTACACATATAATCTCGCAAATTTTTGATAATAGAACGATAGCTTTAATGAAAAAATATTTTACTTTTGTCATTTAACATTGTAATTGATTATCCCATTGTTGTTTAATTCATATACTAGCAAAGAGGGATCAGTTACCCAGATTATATTAAATAAGAAAAGAAAAACAACTTTCTTATTATCAAAAATTCATATCATATCAAAAGAAAAACAACTTTGTTATTATCAAAAATTCATATCATTATATTTATAAACATTAATTTAACAATTCAATTTAAATTTAATTAATAAAAATTAAAATTCATTTATTAATTTAAAAACATGAATTACGTGATCATAAACGTTTAGGGTATTTACCTATTAAATACATAAATGTATAAAATTAATTTGTCCGATTTTTTATATTTGAAAGAATTATATATAGTAGAAAATACGTTTTTAAATTGAATTGTTGATGGTAAAGCACAAGATTTTTTTAAATTATTAGTTTTTTATTTTAATTATGTATTGAGTATTTTAATTGATGTGTTATAATTAAAATGTATAATCGTTTGAATCAAAACACTTTTGTTTTTTCATCGCTGTTAATACTGAAATTTAAAATATAACATAAAATAAAGAAAAATTTTCAAATTAATACACTATTGTTATAAATTTACAAAAATGAGCAACACACTTACTTTTTGTCTAGGGTTACCAAATTAACAAAGAAATAATATGAGAGTATTGCATACCCATGCTCTTTAAAACTAAAAACATTTATTTTATGAATTATGTAACCACCAATGTTCCGGCTTTATTTATGTGTTTATTCATAAATATTTTTTATTCTTAATTTATTCTTAATAAGCATCGTTTTTCGTTTATACTATTCTTATTTTATGCTTAATAAATGTAGTTTTTGATATATACCATTAGAAATATATTTTTTTAAAAGAATATCAAAATATGAAGTATTTTTTTTTTATTTTTACCCCTTTAACTGTCGTCATGCTATAATCATAATGTCTTTAACACATCCATTTTATACATCATGGACTAGGTATAATACCCCAGGAGAGGAAAATAAACTACACATAACTGAAACCTTCTTCGTTATAATACATAAAAAGACAGTATAGTTATTTATGATATTTCACATGCTCAGAATTAATAGAAATATATAATTAAATATTTTTCGTTTAAAAAAGAATACGCGTAATTTAGTACATAACATTCTTTCATCATGATAGAGTCGCCTAATTTCACAAGAAAAAAGAAATAAAATATATTAAAACTATCACTTGAAAATACACTAATCTAGTGAATAATGCACGATACATCCTCTTAAAAGGAATATAATATTATCTATATGCAGAATATATCTCTATAAAAAAACTTTATTAAAATTGTGTAATTTGTTTTTGAAATACGATTTTTTTTGTCGTCTGCTCCCACAGAGGATTTATTTTTCGAAATACAACCGCACATGTAATAAAAGGTTTAAATATTTGAATTAAACAAATTCTCCTATATTTAGAAACTTTGGCTGTTATCAGTTTATGGCAATATAATATGTGATATCATTTGTATTTAAGAAGACACTAACTTCGTGGAAGCATCCGTAACACATAGCCTTAAGATCATATATCACGGATGTTTGTACGGAGTTAGTGTCTTTTTAAATATAAATAGTATCACACATTATATTTTCATAATCTGATCATAGCGGAATGATGAAAGAATTTATTCAATTAAAACATGTAAAATTTTCATCAAATATACGAATATATTTCGAAAACTACAATTTTTTTGTCATCTGCTCACAAAGAGGCTGTAGTTTTCAAAATACATCCATATATTTGGCAAAAAAATATAAATTTTAAATTGAACAATTTCTTCCATACTTACAGAATTTCATTCTCGTCATTTCATGAAAATGTAATATATGATATAATTTCTGTTTAAAAAGACACTAACTCCGTTACTACATCTTTCATACACCACCTTAACCGCTTTTTTCGATACATTTCGCGAGCAAAAGCTTACCTTAAAGCTACGTTTAAAAGTTGACCAAAAATAATGATAGTACTTAATTAATTTTTATTCCATTACACACAATTTGCACATTAATCTCAAAATCGCAGTACACTGTGATCACTTTACAATTGACCTGACTCCTTGAACGTGTTTTGACCTGTTGAAATACAAAATCCCTATGAACAGTTGGCAGCGTTCCTTTCTCTCGTGACCGAATAACCGAATCAAGAGAGGGGTCTCGGTCGCCGAATGTGACCGAGCAATAGTCACGTGACGTATTAAGTGTTTCTCGCTGCGCAATCCAACGTTCGCTTCGCAGCCATTTTGATTAGTAACATGGCGTCAGCGGAGATTAATATGGCGTCCTCGGACATAATAACCGAAGTGGAGATCCAGCCAGACATTCAAGAAGTGGAGATCGAGACGATCCCGGTAGAACTCCCGTGCGAGACCGTGGAGACGACGATCGAGGGCGAGGACGGGCAGCCGATGATTGCGCTACAGGCGCTGCCCGAGCCCGGCCGCGAGGAAATCATATTACAGCCTCAGGAAGAAATCGTCGGCGGCGATCCGCTCGGTGTGTACGACCAGATCCCGGTGCCGGAAAGTGACATTTATGTCGAGTCCAGTCCGGGACCGAGTCGACGCGCGCAGACTAAAAAATCCAAGAAGCCCGGCGCGGCTCGATTTCGCGCTCAAGACCACGCGATTTTTGGCGACATGGCCACCGACATGAAGGCCAGGAAGTGGGAACAAAAACAGGTTCAAATAAAAACTTTGGAGGGCGAGTTCTCGGTCACTATGTGGGCCTCTGGCACGGACGATGGTATGTATTTACCCCTTTCTCTCTCTCTTTCTTTCATTCTTATTCATCTTGTTTCTCTCTTCATTTGTTAATTTAATCAAACAAATTTTTCCTTTGCTCATTTTTTCAAAACTGTTTTTCTTGTTAATTACATAATTTGAAGTACGAATTGCATTTGATTCGATGTGTAACAGTTGAGCAGTTTAAAAGCCAAGAAGTCGTTCGTTTCATCTTTTTGAAATTCGGGCTCAGTTTTGAAGTTTCGCCGAGTGTTTTGGTCGGCCAGGAACTCCGAGGGAGTGAATGGATTTTCTTTGTCCTTTTTTTACACGTCGTGTTGCGTTGTTACGCATTTCCGGTGTTGTCAGAGCGATCGATACCAGCATCGAGATGTTTCGTAAAGACTGAATTCGGGTCAATTTTTGAACAGGGTCCGAGTTTTTTGACAGCGCTGTTTTGACAGGCCGAGTTTGTTTGTTTTGATCGGGACAACGCCATTGCGGTGCAGGGGGCAGCCATATTTTGAAAATGGCCTCTGTTTTACACCAAGCCGCCATTGAAAGCGTAATGGCGGACATGACCTGCGTTCGCGAGAACAAAGACTGGTTCTTGCGATGGTTTCTATTCAAACGTTTATCTCTGACTTTAAAAAAAAGAAAAAACGGCATTCAAAACGGCATTGTTTGATCGACTTTTTGTTTTTGAACAATTCATTAACAGGCTATATTTTTTTTTGTACAAAAATTGCAATTCGAGATGAAACGAATGACGCCTTGTACTGTGACGTCACGTTGAGATGCACTGTTACCTAGCTTTGAATGAGTTTGATTTTGAAATCTAATAAAGTTAAATGTAATTTTCTAAAAATTGACACGCGGAGTATGATGAAATTAATTTTTTTTATTTTAAGATGATGTAAATTGTATTGTCATTTTAGTAGCAGTAGAATTAATTTTTTTATTTGTTTATTTAATATATTGAAAATTTTAAGTATTAACTTACAACAAAAATACATTTCAATGTAAATAATAATATTAATAATAATAATAATAATAATAATGATGATGATGATGATGATGATGATAATAATCATAATAATTAGTGTAATATAAAAGAATATTTTACATTTAATTAATTTATTGGAACTTAATATTGAAAAACTGTGGATAAATAATAATTACTTCATTATAAAATAAAACTACACAAAAATAACAATTATTTTCAATATCTTTAAACTATTTATTTCTTAAATATTTAAACACAAATCTTTATTTTCAAACCTAACACTTAATGATACTTTGCATGTCTTACATTAATAAACAATAACAACTAAAATATTTTATTTAAACCTGTAATTAAAAATGCACAAACAAACAAACAAACTTAGCAAATCACTGAAGAGAAAAGATCTTTAAATCCATCATTTCTTTAATATAACTAACATTTTAAAAATATATGTAAATATAATTTTACTGAAATAAAATTAACCGCTACCAAACTAGAAAAACAGTCATACATATTCATTAAAACATTTGACATTACTTTATAGTTAATGTATATACAATTGTATGATTAAAGTGATTCATCAAGTTACCCGACTACAAATTTCTGTATTTTTAATAAGTAAAATGGTAATGTTTTAATAAAAATATTTATTTTGTATTTTGTCTTATATAAAAATCAATAAGTGATATTCGATCTATTACATTTGAGATAAAATTCATATCATTGTTTATTTTTAGTGACTTGTATTGGTTAATAATCAAGACTTGAATTTTCGTAGATAAGCTAAATAACAAAACATAAATTTGTGGTGAGATGAAGAATCACTTTAAAACCATAAAATGCAACGAATTACAACAACTTAGCACAATAGAATTTGTTTGGGTTTGCTTGTTTGTTGCTGTTAAAGGGAGTGTCCTATTAGCGTCTCACCTGGTGGATGTTCCAGATGAAGGCTCCAATCCTGAGCCTGATCCAGACTACACAGAATATATGACGGGCAAATCAACCACCAAATTCAACCACTCGGCAAGTTCAGTAGCCGATGGGATGCCAGGCCTTGATCTTTCAGATCCAAAGCAATTGGCGGAGTTCGCAAGACCGGGTCATAAGCTTAAGGTGCGCAAGCCTCCGGTCATGGACGGTGTTGAGCGTACTATCGCTTGTCCCCACAAAGGCTGCACGAAAATGTTCCGAGATAATAGCGCAATGCGTAAGCACTTGCACACGCATGGACCAAGAGTTCATGTATGTGCTGAATGTGGTAAAGCTTTTGTCGAGAGCTCTAAATTAAAAAGGCATCAGCTGGTCCTTACGGGAGAAAAACCATTTCAATGCACCTTTGAAGGCTGTGGAAAACGTTTTAGTTTGGATTTCAACCTTCGTACTCATGTTCGAATTCACACAGGAGATAGGCCATATGTATGTCCATTTGATGGATGTAGCAAAAAGTTTGCCCAGTCAACGAATCTTAAGTCACACATATTAACTCATGCGAAAGCTAAGTAAGTTGATAATTCAGTTTATAACTCATTTTTAAATGCAATATACATGTCTTTATTGTATACTGCAATGTAAATTTATATTCTTTTACAGTGCAATGTGTAATTTATATCTATTGAATAAATAATGCATAAATAATTAATTTTTGTGATATGCAAAAAATAAATGAATTCTTCAAAGAAAGCTATACTCCTAATTTTATTTATTTAGTATTTATTTACATTACATGAACTCTCATATCAAATTCAGTAAATACATAAAAGGAATTAATGAAAAATAAATACAGAACATACAATTAACTAAAATATTATATGTATTTAAAAATATGGGTATTAATACCTTGAATTATATTATACGATAGTTAATTAAACAAATCTGTGTTACAGAAATTATCTCTGCACATTTCTGTTATAGAATTATGAGCAGTAAATGTGATCTGTAATTATTGGTAGCAAAAGGTTTTTTTTATTTTGATGACCTAGCAAGAACTTTAACATTCAATTTAATCGATATATTAGTATGAATAAAATTATTATCTAATAATAAAATGCCTTCAAAGTATTAAGAAAATAAAGGTATTTGATAGTTATAATAAATCCTGTTTAGCTATATTTATTTATATATTTGTCAGCATGTTCTTCAATTGTTATTTTAGAATAAAATTTTACCTTTAAATTTCTAATAATATACCAATGGTAAAATGAATTTAAAATTTTGCTTAAGAACTATTTTTAATAATTGATAAATAATAGAAATTACAATTTTTCCAAGTATAAATCAATATTGTTAATAAATATATTGAATAAAGTATATGGAGTTTTAAATGTTAATGAATTTTTATTACGAGACAAAAACTTTGTGTAAATAACTATTTTCATGATAAGTGTACTTTTTATCTAAGATTAGGAATTCATCCATTAGAATATTATATTTCGTTATGTCATGTTGAACAGATATATATATATATGAATTCGTATTTGTTAGAATTCAACGTTTTAAATCTTATCTATTGAAATAATATTATTAACTACATTAAATGGTTTCTTATGATATTTTTAACATTTGTAATCATATTCAAACTTTTTAGTTGTTTGTGTTTTTTTTTTTTTTCATAAGTTTTTATGCATACTTAAATATTTAATGTAATAATATAAACTGATGTAAATTAATATATACGAACAATTAAATTCAATATTTTCATGATACTTTATATTTTATACAATTCAATTAATACAATTTAAATATTTATTTCATAATTATAAACAAACGAAACATGAATTTCACTTGACATAATTGTATTGTTTAAACTTGTTTTTTCATATTTTCAAATACATATAAACTTAAACTACATATTTTATTTTAGTTTGATTATTAATTTTTTTTATAATAAATATGTACATTTGTAAAATCAAATAAAATTAATAATAATCTTTTAAGTAGACAATTAAATTGGAAATGTTATCATTTAAAGTTTTTAACATGTATATAAGACATGAGTTGGAGTTATTATTTCTTCTTTCAACTGAGCCAAATTAATTTTGAAGTATACATAAAAGTATTATATTGTTTTAGTGATGTAAAATTGCAATGTTTATAAGAGATACAATTTTAATATTATAATAAATATGCATTTAAATATAGCAATTCGTTATAAATAACGAAATAAATCATTATATAAATATATAAATTAGTATTAAATAATATATTTAATATTGCGAAAAATATTTTTCGCAAAACAAAAGAATTATAAATAATTACAGAAAGAATATAATTTTTATAATTTTATGTAAGCATTTTTTTATTTTAGGTTTTTTAAGCTGTTCGTAAGAAATTAATAATGAAAAAATTGTTATATAAGTTATTATATAATTTGATTATAATTAGTAATTTAAGGATTAATTAAACAAGACATATTGTTTTGAAAACAATTTTTTCGAATCTAGTTAAGAGTATATTTAGTTACTACTTAATTTTATCATTATATACATAAAATAATTGTAAATGCAATAGAAAATAATTTTTTATTGTTCATTGCTTATAAATATTTATAAATTAGTTATAGATTAATAATAATCTTGATACGACTTAAATTAAATTATTATAATCGCCAAAATATTTTTATCAAATTCTAATTTTAGTAAATTTATTTTTCAAAGGTTACTGATTACTCTATGTTGAATAAAAACAATTACTTTTACTATTATTTCATCCAGTTTTTTGTATTAATTTTATTGTTTCAATGTTTCATTTGAACAATACTTAAAAATACTATTTAAATTAGAAATCATTTAACGATTATCATAATTAAATTAAATGCTAACAATAACATAACATTATACATTTTCTTAATCTAATTTTTATTTAATAAAAAATTAACAAAATTAAAATTTCATTAAATTTAGGTATATAAGAGCACCAATTTTTTTGAGTGAGCATAGTTTATTTTGTAATAAAAAGGATTATGAAAATTGGTTTTCTTTTTTTTTTTTTTTTTTTTTT
>JABFOX010002539.1:0-11317 GCA_022817665.1 Axea sp. ZL-2020 | reverse complement strand
AGAAATGATAAGAAAATATATGTAACAAAATCAAGTTATAACTTGATACTCTTGTAACTTGTTACTTTGAATTGCTTTTTAGGAAATATATATATATATATATATATATATATATATTTGCTTGCTCAAACGAGACACTTGAGACATCACGTTGAAAATGTGGTTTTATTCATAAAAGAATATCGCCATTCAAAGACAAATATTTAAATAAATGATAAAACACTTTGTTTCTTTGGTTTTTCAAAATCTAATTTAGACTTTGAGATTGTTTGTAAGAAGAAAAAGAACGATCTTATTTAAGGTGTCTAATTTATTAGTAAACAAAAAAATAAATTTTCTTTACAGACATGAGCTTCGTTTTTAAGCAAAACTAATATTTTTACTATTATGTTTTTATAATTTGTATATTACTTACAGTACAAATATATAGATTAAGTTTTTTTTTCAAAAATGTGTACTTTTGAAAGAAGCAGTACTTTCTTTTTTTATAATATATGATAAAAAAATCAAGTTCAAAAAGTTTCAGACCTCCGATATCCATGTGATTGATCAGACATGGAAAAATGCACTTTTTTGTTCGTTTTAGTGTCTTGATTGCTTCTTATATTTGTTTTAATTAAAAATTAATCTATAGAAAATTAATTGCATTATACTGTATTTTAAAGGCATTCTATCGTTTCAATTATAAAGATTACATTTCTTTTTTTATTGCAGAATTATATATACTGATCACTGAAATAAATTGCATTTCCAAGTATAGTGTTTTTGTATACAAATAATTCATATTTCGTATATAATATAGAATTTGCTACGCGTACAATGAAAATAAAAAATATATTTTAATAAATAAGAATTATTCAATAATTCACATTACAAATATTATAATTATAATTTACGAATTGGCATATCATTTATAAAAATCGTAAAATATATTTGAAAATTGTATACAGTATTGAGTTATATTAGTTAACTACAACAAATATAAATTTGTGATTATCAGTAAATTAATAAATTAATTTAATTTAATTTAATAAAAACTTAAGTGATTTATCAAATTATAATAAAAAGGTAGTCTTTAAAAAGTTGAAAACTTATTACTTAAAATTAAAATAATTGATATTTTATTGACCATTTAAAGACACTTTAAAATACAAATGTTAATTTAAATAGGTCTATTAAACAAGAAAGAAAGTGTTTAATTGATATATTTAAATGCATTTCAGAAAAGAAAAATAAGTTTTATTAAATATAAAAAAGAAATCAGTTTGAAACAAAATACATAATTACTGTAATTAACAATGTTGGGTATTTAATTAGTTGCAGTGATTGTTTAAATAAATCATTTATCAATTCAACTCTAGATCATTATTACATCACTAATGCGTATATCATTAAATATTAAAAAAATGATTTAAATAATCTTAGTATTTATTCATTCATTACGATAGAATGACTTTAAATTATACTGCCCACAACATAATAAATTTCTGACTAAATATAATATATATAATAAATAAAAATAAAGCATAATTTATAACGAATAAAGTAAAATGAGTATTAAAACACCTTGTAAACTACACATTACTTATTATCTTATTCTAACACGAACAAATTGCATTTTTCTCTTCTACTTTTTTTAAGGAAACTTTTACTGATAATACAATTTCATGGACATGTTAAGTGCCACTTTTCTAATAATATTTACTTGAAAATTGATCACATAAAATCACAACCGAGTGCTGCCTGCGCTTGCAACACAAAAAACATAGCTTTCAGTCTGTTTTAGCCAACCACATAAATTCAGTGTTCCTATTTGCACGCAATTGCAGCATCGTTGTTGTTGTCGATATTGTTGCTGTCGTTTCGAACAGATATTTTCTACCGCCATTTGTCAGTGATTCATCACTGTGACATTTTAACGCGTATTGCTTTTTCATTTGTTCAAATCTGTATTATGATCATTACGTCGAAAAACCAAAGAAATTATTTTGCTTCATTTAATCAAAATCATCATGATATTAATTTTGAACTTTGCATTTATTTACGTACAAGTTAATTTTGCAAAATTGCTCATAGGAAACATTCATCATTGAAGGTATTATTTATAAGCAAATGACATGCAGAACAAAAAAAGTGAAATAGTTTTAGACAATATAAAAATGCTATCACAGGAGGTTCTCATGCTACCATTTTCAATTTACGTTTGTTGCTATTGTTTATTTTTTATTTCAGGAAAAAAACGAGCGATTGCATCTTTCGAAAAGTGGGACCATTAACCGCTTTATTAACAAAATGTTTTTTATTTGATCGCTAGAAAATTTTTTAACAGAAACATACAATTCAAATCATACATCTGGAAAATCAGTGGCTTTGAATGTTTTCAGTTCTTTGTTTTTGCAATTTAAGTTTCATTAATTTGATTTATTAACTTTATTTCTGTTTGTTGTTTATAGGAAGCGACCTTTTAACCAGTCTGACTTCAACTTTCGATCGGAAGTGGAAGTCGTTGAATCCAACATCTACTACAGTAACAACCCCGCCATTTACAACGGTTTTATCATCTTCACCATCATCATCTACAAATTATGAGAATTTTACAAATGTTGGAAATAATTCTTCAAAACTGGAAAGTGATAAAATGCAGAAAGTTCAATTTACAGAAATGTACCGCGATCCAAGTCTGCACAGAGCACCGTTGGAAATCGTTAAATCGATGCGACCAGAAAATGTAAGTTTCTTTACATTTTCAATTTATTGTGCAGTTCTTATTTTTATTATAAGATTATATTCATTGCTTTTTAAAATTATACACAATGCAAGTAAAATGTCTAGACTTAAATATTGATTAAGATTACATATTAGGATACAACTTGTTCGACTTATTTTAAAAATTATTGCTAAATTGTGTTATATTTAATAACATACTGAGGCTATAAGTATACAAACAACATTTTATTATAAATGAACATTAAGAATGAAATGTCGATTAACTATATTTTTGTAGATTGAAATAATTTATTGGTGTATTAAATTTGTTAATGGACTATTTATTCAATTATAAAATTGACGAGTAACGAAATATAATAGGAATGTTTATTTTAACAAATCATTTATAAATATTGTAATAGCTTTACTGTATTTAGATAACTGGCAACTCATTTAAAAAGTTATAAAAACTTCTCACGAATAATTTTAGTCTATTAAGGTATAGTTAATAAGCTCTCTGCTTTTATTTTATTATTCACTACAAGACTTTTATAGTCTTGTATTAAAACAATTTTGAATATTAGTGAAAATCAAAATACAGTGTTTCCATAAAAATGTTCTTTAAGTATAAATAAATTCAGTTTTATATTACAGTAACCAAAAATTATTTAAGTCAATTTCAAAGCACCGTGTATCATTATTCCATAATTTATAGGTAAATATGGAAATATAAATTTAAGAAATTAATATAACTAAGCATGCTTGTACGCTCTACATAACTATAATAATCTTGTGAACTATAATCGTGCTATTATAATTTTCGCATTACATAAATTCAAAATGCATTTTGATTAAGATAATTAATTAAAAGGTAAAAGTATTAATAAAGATAATTATTTTAAATGTAAACTTCAAGTTAACTGCGTAAGGAAAACAATTCAGTCAAGGTTGTTATTGCATAATTAACAATACTATAAATAATATGAAAATATTATACAGCATTTAAAATTAGGTTTATATTTTATAATATTGTGAATTTTAATATTACAGAATGTGGAAGAAAAGGATATCGATTCAACAAAAACACCTCCTCCTGATCTGATACCTAACAATGACCGTCTTATAACATCTAACTCCAATCGTAAAATAAGTCGCACCGAACTTTATGTGGATGCAACGGAGAAAGATTTGGTTGAACTTCTCGAATGCACAAAGCTGAACCAAAAGGAACCCACCGACGACAAAGAAAAAACACCCACCGAAAATGCATCTTGTAGCACTACGAAGTTCACATCTAAAGAGGAACTTAACTCCAAAACTAAACAGGACGATCCTTCGTATTCCAATAAACTGGAGCGTTTTGAACGCTTGAGTAAAGCGAACTTCGAGCCCAGGTCTCGGTTAAAGAGATCGGAATCTTTGAATAAACGTACTGAAAATCGTAACGTACAGTCGAAATTAAAACGATCCGAGAGTTTAAACAAACATTCTTATGACCGTTCAAATCCAGTTTCGCCAAGTAATGATAAGCTACGACGGTCTGAAAGTTTAAACAAACAACAATCTGATTGCACTGATCAGAATTCAAAACTGAAAAGATCAGAATCGCTAACGAAGACAGAGAAGACTGAATCAAATATTAGCAAACGCCGTCAGTCAGTGAGAAAAGAAAGCACGATGAAATTGAAGAGAAAAAACGGGATGCCAGAACGCTCGATTAAAAGAAGGCACACGGTAGGTGGAACTAAAGATTTCGATAAAATTCATTGGTTAGATAACAAATTCCAAGCAGACAATAAAAGAATGTGCGCCGATGATAGTTGTAACAGCGGTTGCGCGGGGAGGCCTGCTATAAAAAAAAGTCAACTTAGAACAAGTTCTCCGGATTTGAGTAGTAACAGATATAACCTGACGGATGCGAGTTTTTTAATAGAAGTCAGTTTTAGAGGACCAAGTAATGTTATTTTCAATGTTACAAATGCGAGTAACTCCAGGCCGCAGAGCTTGCCGGATCCTAATCTGGCTTCAAAAGTGTTCAAAGTACCATTGGAGAGCCATGTGTAGGTGGTGCAATTTTTAGGTGTAAAAAAGAATATTTTGTATAAATCTAATTTATATTGATAGTAATTTATGACTGAATGTATTTGAAATACATTATTAATTTTGTTTTTCATATTTCGAGCATCAATTTCACATATTATTTATCATCTATGTATTTATTTATTTTCATATTCAGTGAATATATTTTACCATGGCAAATATTTTTGTATAAAATCTTTACAAATTAGCTGTACAATTTCTCAAAATTATTGATAAATTAATAAATGTTAATCGTTGATTAAAAATTATTTAATCAGTGAATACATGTGTAAGTACATACAACCAAGTTTTTTACCAAGTGCACAATAATCAAAAGACGTGATGACTTCAATGCATAACAATGTTTTATAATTACAAAATAATGAATTATTTCTAATTATGAATCAAAAATATATTTAAATATTTGATTTAAGAAATTTACTTTTACATACAAATGTTTTAATTAAATTACATTACTTAAGTGATTATAAAACATGCTGGTTATTACGTGAAGCTCTGCAATTTGGTTACATTGATTTTTAATATTACATTTATGTTATTAATGTAATTATGCTTACAATTAGTATCAAATTATAATAAGTTCGTTTTAAGTATGTATTTGCACAAAATTATAAATTGCTCCACCATCTACACATGTAATTAAATTTTTTTATGATCTGTACAAAATGAACTCGAACTTCAAACGTTATGAATTTACGTTTGTCAAATTTAACATTTTATTGTATTTGTAGATAAGTAATGTCCATAAATGCATAATTTTTATTATTAATAATCATAAAATGAAGTGTACAAAATGAATTTTGTTATTTAACACTCTTGCATTTAGTATTATTATTAATCGTGTAAATATTTTTGGTTATGAAAAAGTAAAACTTTAGTGATGTAAGAAAGTAGTTTTTTATTTTAAATCGTTTAGATATAAAAATGCTTAAATTTTATATTAAAAATACATTAACATTTTATTAAAAAATGTTGTATCTAAAAATACATTGATGAAGTGAAATTAAGCTATTTTTTATATTTATGTAAATATCAATAACTATGTATGCATACTTTTCTTGGTTAAATATGATTGTAAAAACTTATTTTATTTATTCTGTTATAAATTAATATTTTTGAAAACAGAATCATTCTTTAGGAAAATTAATTGTTGCTTATTAGTTTTGTTATATATTTAATAATTTTGAAATCATTCTTGAAGTACGATGTAAATAATAAAAATTTCTAAATGAAATATTGTAGATTTGAATAAAAGGAAAAGTTGCTCGTAAATGATAGTATGATAATTACGATTAAAAGTTTTAGTGTTGAAAAAATAAAAAATATAAAAGAACAAAAATGAAAAGATTGGAAATTCAAATGTAATTACAATAAGATTTTAAAGCAACTTTTTCTGTTAGAAAAATTGAACATTTTAATCATAGAAAATAAAATTATTTATTGTTCATTATTTTATATTATTTAATAAGCTCAATTTATTCTTAGTGAGCTTGTTTTATTCTTTATATGTAAAATATTTTATAAAATTGATCAAAGATGAATAAACAAAAGAAGTTCGAGTTATTTTTAAAGAACTATCATAACATAAAAGTATGACAATTTTATATTACAACTAAAACCGTAGAATGAGTCAATATTTAAAATTTACTTTATAAGCTTATGAATTGAGGTATCAACGTAAATCATAAATTATAATACACATTCTAATTTTAATCGTAAACTGTTTTTAAAATACATCTAAATTCAATTCATAAAACAAAATTATGCAAAATAAATATTATATAAAGTGCATTACATTTTACAAAATATTTACAGAACAATTTAATACACTGAAAAACGTGTGATATTTAAATGTCATTAAAAATACTCTTGTTTTTGTTTTTACAAATTTTGCTTTTCATGCGATTTTCAATATTACTTAACTTTTAGAACACATTGATGAATGCCCTATCAGAAAACCTCACATATGACTTCGTGTATAAATATTATTTTACATAGGATTACTTTTGTTCTCAGATATCAAGTCTGACGTACGTAAGTTCATATATGAAATTCTATTTAAATTCTTACCCATATAATTATATTTAAAAATATTCACATTTTTTACATTATATTATGGTATTATGTAAAAAAATTCTGAAAAGTTTTAATAATTACGAGAAATATTGCAAAAAATTGTACCAATGAATTAAGTTCTTATTAAAAAAATTAATACATTTTTGGTTTATATTGAATATGGTTATTAGTGTTATACTTATGCCTATCATATTTTTAATATGGTTTTATAGTTTTTGTAGGTGTTTGTTGGATTCTAAACCATATGAATACGAATCATTTGATCCCATGTGAACTTGCGTATGAACATTTTTACGAACATGTACAAACAATTAACTGACTTAATTGATACAATGACTTCTATCGAATAAAATTGATTTTTAATCGAAGACGTTTAACTTTAAATATTGATGTAATTCGTTTACCAAAAAAACACTCAGATTCTTTCCATTTTATATGTAATAACTAAATTCAATAAATCAATATTTCACAATGAATTTAAAATTAAATAAATAAATTTTAAATACTTAATCAAGAAGGTAGTTTTCTTAGAGAGATTTAATTAGTTTTCTAACATCTGTAATAAAAATTTTAATTAATTAGGTATATACAATAAATTAATGGTACAATTTTTGCAATGCTTTTTGTAATTATAATTTTTTATTTATTACTCAGTATCATAAATATATGCAAATTTGACGTATAATTTTACGTAAGATCACATATGGAATGATTTATGTGATTCTATGTAAAATAATTTATAAAATCAGATACAGAATCTTTTATAGAATTTTTTATGGTAAGAATTCTGGCGAATGAAAGTCATGTGAAGGAAATTAAAAAGTGATTTTTATACGCCGTATTGATTCGATGTTCGATATGTATGTCGTGAGGAGCAACGTCAATTATATTTCTCGAATTTTATATGAATTACATTCGTGCAATTATTTTGTACATATAGCGTTTAATAGCAAATTACGTATCAAGCAGCTGCCGTCGTGACTAGGATATATTTATATTTAAATCATATAGTTATTTTATAGAAACAAGCTCATATCTATAATGATTTTGACAACTATTCGTAACAAACTTGCTTTTAGGCTGTAATGAAAAAAATGTAATATTTTACAATAAGTAAGGTCTAAGAGAAAGGAAGAAAAATAAGCGAATAAAATGCAAATATAAGAAAAATGTGTGATTTAACAAGTGGTATACAAATACGCATAATTTAATCATATTAACTTTCTATTCCGATATTTGCAACATTTTTCTTTGATAGAAGAAAAACTACAAATGTCGGGTTTTTTAAAATATTTAATTATTTTAAGCTAGCGACACATGGTAACAATGAAAAAAAGGGACGATGTTTTGTAATAAATCATAGTTTACAACTGTTACCGTGAGACGAAGTTAAGTTTTCTACGCAGAACACTGGATATGTTCAAGCGTCAAGTTTGTATATGTACATATGTATAATTGAGATGAAAAATGCATTCACTAACGCTGATTTATCTAGAATGATAAACAAATTATGAGAAAGTACTATCCTAATATACATTAAAGGAAATGTATTTAATAACAATTTTGCTTCAAAGCCGTGAATCACGAGGGACGTGTTTGAATTTATTGAAAAGGGGACGGTTTCGAAAGATGCTTATTAAAAATAGGTCATTTTTATATTTAAAAACAGAAGTGGATAATGATTAAACGATTGATTGTACTGATGATTATAGCGTTTCATATGAAAAAGGAAATTAAAGACCACATCTTTTTACAGAATTGAGAAATTCCTGTTTTTGAACAAATTCAAATGAACGACCTCAATTACATTATCTCTAAAATAAGTTTTTATGATACTTTAAGCAAAGATAAGTATCGTCCAACACCAATCTGAACTTAAGTTTAAAATATGTGATAACATATCATGCGAATTGTTCAAAATACGTGAGTTGTTAAGTGTTGAATTTTTATGCTTTGTATAAAAGATTGTATTATTTTTTTCTTTTATATTTAACTTTGATTTCGCTTCCAGACAAATGATAGCGTATTTTTATTCTCTAATTTTAATTTACATATCGTTAATTTGTTATTTATGGTCCGCGTTTTATGCGATTATTTTTGTTAAACTATGTGTTGTGTCATGAAAGTTTAATAAATAAGTTCGATATATCTATAAGGTTTCATTTCCGCATATAAAGTAAAATTATTGTGCAGTGCTACTCTTTTATTGCAACACATGTCATTATGCAATATTTAAATATTTTAAATACATTTATAAAACGAATTGTAAAATACATTCAATAAAAGTAATATTCCAACATTCTCCATACAGTTCGTTTGTATTATATTGAACATGACCATTTGAAAATTGAAACGTTTGTAATAATACATTGTAATATTCAAGTATGATAAAAAAGATTGAATAACGTACTTTTAACGCATATATAGATTGAAATTTGTTTTAAAATTTGAATACCATGCAATTTAATGTACATGATATATTTTACTCATATAAATATATTGTATAATCATATAATTTAAGAAAGTTTTTCAGCGTAAAATTTGTACTTTAAAGAAATAAAACTTTGCTTTGAAAAATTAAATTAAAAATTACGAAATGAGTAAAACGCCTTGCGATGATCAATCCAGACTTCCAAGAGGTTTTCTCTGTAAAACGCTGCATTCTGACAGAATAAGATAATTAGCAAATTATCGCGACAAATCTGCGGTTCCTTTTGCCCTGGTATGTTCGTATATCTCTTCCCAGGTCAATTTTATTATTCTCAATAATCTGTTATGTAGCATTCTGCCAAGGATTTTGTATAAAAAGTTAAATATTGTGTCTGTTATACGTATTTACATATATATCTGGACATGTTTAACGCCATGTTATATTGAGGAATTTATATTTTTAAGGTATAAATTAATCTTGAATTTTATATAAAAAGTACAACGAAAAATGCTTGAAAGTATTTATTTTGAAATATTTATCACATACTTATACAAATTCTATTTTTAACCGAAGGTACAGTAGTAGTTTTAAAATTTAATAATAGTAATATCAGTTTTTCAAAAAATAAACAAAATTTATTATAAAAACACCTAATATTAATAATAATAATAAACAAAATATTGAAAACGAGATAAACGAGAGAGTAGTAATATCGTGCAGATAAATATTTGCATGAGCAGGGTCATAAATAATTGTACTTTTAAGAAAAATCTAAAATACTCATGTAATTTAAGTATGTTATAGTTTATAATTAAATTAATCTTCTATTAATTATTTAACTTCACACAAATTATAGTTAAAATAAAATTTTTTTTAATAATAATAATAATAATAATAATAATAATAATAATATATATATACTTTAGTTTTTATTCTGGAACTTTATAATTATCATTGCGATATAAATTATATAAATATTATGCATTACTTTTAAAAAATTTTGTTTTAACGTAAAATATATTTTAAAGCTATAATCATAATTAAAATAAAATTTCAAGTACAATGTTAACATTATTTATTATTATTTTCATAAATTCAAATGTAGAATAAATACAACTAAGCACTACTGAATCAACACACAACTGTTGAAATGTCTTAATAATTAAAACAACACTATAATAATTTGCTTAATACACAAATTTAAAAAGTACACAATATAATTTAAATTGTGTGATAATTGTGTGATAATTGTGATTTTATATTTAATTTCACGTAAAATATTTTAAATTTCTAAATATAATGGAAAAATTATCTATATTAATTCTTACTTGACAGATTTTAAAATTATTCTTCAATTCAAGCTATAATAACATCATATTATAGTAATAAGTATCAAACATAGTTTAAAAATGAGCAAATATAAATTACAATGTTGAATATGAAAATAATAAAACAAAAATTATAAACAGTCATACATATTTAATTGGAGCCATTACATAATATGTAAATATAGTTTTGGTTTATTTTATCGATTGATTAATTTATCTTATTCATTATTTTAAATTTACTTTAAACATACGTATCTAAATCACTTAGTTTTTTTTTTTTTCAGAAAAATTTTCAGAAATTTCACTTTTTCTTGATTATATCTTTACATATTGTTCATAACTAGGCACTTTGTTATTAATTATGTTAGAGATGAGTATTATAATTATTTACAACCACATTTATGCTAATTTATACTACATGATATTTTGAGAATCAATTTAGCTTATAACCTATAAAATAAACATGGCCAGTTATTTCTTATCTATATCTTGTATTTTAATTATGTTTATTACTGTAATTATAACTGTATAACGAAACTCTTTAAGTCAATATGTTGTTTAAGTATCCCAGTCAGTACAAATTCTGTTGACTGGATTGTAACATTTTTTGGCCCTGTGGACGCAAATTTTTTAGCATTGTCCAAATCATGTTCTGTTGTAACAATAACAGTATTTT